>ML826510.1:17227-39859 GCA_009831015.1 Picea engelmannii
GCATCCATGAAAGTGCATAATGTATTTCATGTGTCATTATTAAATAAATATGTGTCTGACCCTAACCACATAATTGATTGGATTATGATCCAAGTAGAACACGAAGGGGATTTCCAGGTGGAACCAGTATGCATCCTGGACCGAAAATTAAAAGTGCTCAGGAACAAATCCATAGGGATGATAAAGGTTCAATGGACCTGCTACAGTCCTAAATATGCAACGTAGGAGCACGAAGCAAACATGCAAGAGGAATACCCTCACATGTTTTTCAATTTTGAAGAAAACATAATATAAGAATGCAAGACTCCATTTTGAGTAGATGGAGCTCCAAAACCATATCTCAGAGTCCTATCCAACACACATTGGGGGCCCTGATAAAAAAATGGTACAACCCGATGGACTGAGAGCAGTGAAGGTGGTGCATTCCTTTCGCTAGAAGATTGAGAGGACCATGATATTTTGGTTGGAACTAATGTTGGAGTTGTAAAATTGCAGAATTTTATTTCTTTAAGAATTTTGATATATATATATATATATCGGCATAATATGCATTGAGGATGACATGCAAGTGTAGGGGACGGGGAATGCAACATCCTCTCTACAATGCCTAATTTAATTAATTTTTAATGTAGATATAATGTGTGGCTATGACCAAGCGATGTATATGTGAATTGTATTTCTAAGTTTTAATAATGAAATGTGATGCTAGCTACTAAGGGGACATGGAAATATATGGGGGTTGATTAATCCATGTGAGAGGGGAGGGTATAAGGGAATGTCTAAGAGAGAGGTCCAAGGGAGGATTACCCATGTCTATTAATTCAACCTACTTCCTAAAATTCCTATTGGTATATGAACCTTCTATTTTGTTGTTGAGTGTTACCAAAGCCAATTATTGAATGCATGTAAGAGAGTGGGTGTGAGAAGTCACATCCCATAGTTTTTGAAAGCACGAGGGATGAGTAAAATCATCTTGGGGAAGTGTGTAAGTCAAGAAAATAATCCAAAGAGAGGAAAATCTGCATGGGCAGTTACAATATTTTTAGACAATTAATGTTTGGCATGAACAACGAGCAAAGGAACAAGGAAGAAGAGTTTTGGAGCTAGAGAAACCATGGAGGGATAATTATAGAGTGTATTTGGACCAGAAGGATGAAGATACAAGTTGTCAGGATTTAAGAGTGAACTCCTGTGTGAGTTGCACTATAATAACAAGTGATTGTTGTTGGTTTCCTAATAGTTTTCATAGTAGTGAGATTCCTAGTTACCTGTGCCAGAGAGAACTTCATAAACAAATGGGATGCCTGATGGACTAAGATAAGTGAAGGGGTACATTCTTTAGGTTGGGAAGGTCGAGAGGAAGATATCTGGTGGGAAATCAAAATAGTTGTAGGTGAATACCATTGGGTTGTGGGAATTTATAAGCTATGAGTGGACATGAAAGACCTCCTTCTTTTTGTGTATTTCTATCCCTATATTAGAGGTGACTTGCTATTGAGATTTGGATCAACAAGGATATGGTTGGGTGGAACATCCATCCCAAGCAGTTGGTTGCACAACTATTTTTAAAAAATAAGTGTTTTATCTTGTTTTTGTGTTGCATTATATGTTTAATTGTTGTGTAATAACTTTGTATTTGAGAACAACTTATATGTTGTTGTATTTGAGTTTGTTGGCCACATTTTATGTCTATTTTAGAATATTGTATATGCCTCTAGTTCATGGTATCAGAAAATGGTTAAAATGGTATGCTTTCCTATAGCTGGTAAGATACATGATTAGTTAGAAGAAATTTTTAATTTTATGAGTATTTTTGCACATAATGGACCTTAGTTGGGTTGGGGAACGTTGCAATTCCCAAACAAAAATAGTTTCAAAATTACCTTCAGTATTGGAAGCCCTAATTTCTTAACTGTTTTTTTGCTTTCTCTTTCTATATTTCACAAGGATATTTTTTTTGAAGTAAATTTTTTTATAAGGTTTGTTTATTTATATATGGGCATTTCCTATCCATTGCAATGAAACCACTCATTGCATTGGATCCCAAATCATCTTGTCACTATCATTTTTTTTAATTCCTTCATGGTTTAACGTGTGCTCCATACATAGGAATAACATCAGTGCATATTTTTATGTCAACAACACTTCTTAATTTAAATTAGAAATATTATTTAAAAACAAACTTTTCATAGTCGATAGTGCACATTATACCTATATAAGCATTGAGACACATTTTATTACAAAAAGCACCATTGAGTTTAAAAATAAAATATTTTTTTTTTATATGGAAACTATCATGTCTTAAATTTGTTCACAAGCATAATAAAAAGTACTTAGGATTCAGGAAACAATGTTTTTCTTAATTCATAAAGCACTGACTAAATACAATTTTTTTTTAAACATTTTCAATTTCGCAATGACACTGCTATAATATACCAGTGTGAATAAATATGGTTGAAGTGTCGGTGCATATAAATATGGTGGATGCCCCGATGCGTATTAAGTTGTAACATCCTGCTCTTGCGCGCACTGAGAAAAAATATTCTTTAAGGACACTTGCTGGAAAGTGATCCAGATTATTATACTATTGGTCGTTTGATTATGATTATGAGACATTATGGATTGATGATATGTTATTTTTTTGTATTCACATAGATAGGTGCTATTTGACTGGGTTCTCCTAAATGTGTAGGACTTTGGACATTGAGGATGTAGAGGCATCGATGAAACCCCTTGGACTCTGGATCGAGTCAGGGAGTGGACTGTTTGGTTTGAATGTTGTTGATGTGACATGGTACATATGATTAGATGTTATGATGATTTATTATTATTGCTGACATAATTCATTGATGGATGCAGGCTGACAATAACTTACTGACCAGACTCACATGTGGAGTAGAGGGGTCACACACGAAAACCAAAGACTTTGAGGGAGAGGTGTGGGAGCAACCCTGCCAAATCCTACTAGCACTCCCGCTATGGCTCGAACTATAGGTTAATGATTACCTAGTTAGAGAATACACACGATGTCGTGAGAGAAGACTGTGACAGTCGCTCACGATGTTTCTAAGGGGCACGCAATAAAACATGGGCCTTATTCCTTAGAGACCCTTAGTCTCCCACAAGATCACCTAGTAGAGTATTGACTCAAGGGGATTTTGATGTCTACCAAGTCAGTCAAGAGGCGAGTGGCACCCTTGGAGCACGTAGTACGTCCTAAAGGGAACATCGCACAAGGAAATCAGAAAGAGGTGAGTGGCATCCTTGGAGCACGTAGTGCATCCTAAAGGGCACATCGTGCAAGAAAAATAGAAATAGGTGAGTGGAACCCTTGGAGCACCTAGTGCGTCCTGAAGGGCACATCATGATTTTAACTAGTTTAGTGAATAAACCTAGTCGACCTTAAAATGAATGAGGTGATAAGTAAGAATTAAAAACATTTTTCCCTAATAAAAATGTCGCCCAACCTAGAGAAATTAAAACCTAGGTCTAAGTAGAACACGTGGTCAAAATAATAATAATAATAATAATAAAACATTTAATGAGAAGGGGGGTAAGAAATTTAAATTTATTTATTAAAGTCAAATTATCATGGAGGATTAAAATTTTAAAAAGGGAAATGGTTTCTTTTATCTATTTTGCTAATTTAATTTTAGTTAAAAAGAAAAGAGAGTAAATGGTTGTTTCATCTACACTTGCTAAATTTAATTTTTAATTAAAGAAGAAAAAGGATAAATTGTTGTTTTATCTACACTTGCTAAATTGATTTTTAGTTAAAAAGTAAAAATAGGGAAACTTAAAAGAAATAAGAAACTTAAAGAAAAAGGGGGAAACCTAAAGAAAAGGGGAAACATAAAGAAAAAGTTGAATGTCTAACTTAGTAAGGAATATTGCCTTGGGAACTTGCTATTTATGAACTCAACTAGGAATTGAGTAAGGCGTAAGTCATTTAATATTTTTAATGGAATATTGGGACACCTAGGAGCGTTTTTAGGAATGCTTTTAGGTGGGTAAGGGAAATAGGAATAATGAATTAATTAATAAAATTGATTTTCTGGTACAAGTAGGGGATGGATGACATGTGTATGGGGGAGGTTTTTCCTAATTAATTAAATGAAAAAGGAATTTAATGGGAATTTTGGAAACTAATTACTTGAAAACTCTATAAAAAGGATGGAGGAGGAGGATTATGGATCTCATTTTTATGCGTAACATCAGGCTGCTAAATTTTTGTCTTGACTGAACTTCTCTTATGGGAGTTGGGATACCCATCTTGGGTAACGAGTGGTATCTCAACCTTGCAAGGCAATTTGGGTGCTAGCAGTTCTCTGGTATTGTGTGTGTGGCCCCTTTGCGGCTCAAGGGGCTCAGGGGGAAGAAGAGTACCCCTAGCGTTGGCTTGGAGGTACCAGTGAGGTCACATCAATTGGAAAGCGGGACTTGGACGGAGCACGCGGGACAATGACTTGGAGCTTTTGCGTTGGGCTAAGGAATGCCTGTTAAATTTTTAACTTGCAAATAAAATTTAATTTATGCATGTTGTTTTCCTATGGTCGGTTGAGGATTTCATTGTCTTGAGATTTCTTGCACCTGCTTTCCTATGTTATTTGTAATCCCCTTGCTTGTTGTATTCTGAATTGATTTCCCTTGGTGAACCTGACTTATAATTTCAATGACTTCTCGGTGTGGATTTTATTAATTATTATGAAGAGATTGTGTTTTAATCTTCCATCCCTTATCCCTTAGTCAGCAGTCTATGTCTAAGCAGTCGATCAAGAGCTGAATCGACGGTCATCACTTTGATGTTTAAAGACCTATAGATTTAAATGACCTGCTTTTATGTGCATGGATGATGAGTGAAGGATAAATGTTTCCCAACTGTCTATCCCTTACTTATCTCCGCGTTTGATTGATTCTTGGATGAATGTTTAGTCTTGTGCCTTCTTGTGAACGAGTACCTTTTCATTTCGATTTCTTAAACTCTAAAAACATTTGTGTTTCCTTGAAATATTATCCCTGCATTTCTTTGATTGATTACCTATGCATTTCCTTGAAGGATCAACTCTGCGTTTTCCTTTTTTGGGGGTAAAATATCAACGTTGAATGGTAAACCCTCTACGTTTATTTTAATGATGATCCCCTGCTTTTTGGAAGGGGTAAATATCTGCATTTTAATGATTGTGTTACATTGAATTTGTTATCCATGATTGTCATTGTAGTGATTTTATTATCCATGATTATGTTACAATGATTTGTTATCCAGTATTGTTAATACAACGATTTGTTATCCATGGTTGGGTTACCACGATTTTTTTATCCATGATTCTGATTACAACGAATTTGTTATCTATGTTGCTATTACAATGATTTTTCTTGGCGATAACATAACAATATTTATTGTATTACCCAACACCTCGATTGGTATAATATCAACATTTTTTTTATGCTATGTCTGTGTTCCCTGGTAAGTTATCTGCATTTTTCTTTAAACAATATATCACTGTGAATTTACCCTTATCACTATAGTATCACTATGAATTTGATACCTACGATATCACTTTACTCAACGATTTCATGGCAGATTACACAACAATACATTTACCCATGAATTTCATTGTTGATACCTGAGTTTCAATGAACCCCTCTACATTTTTGCCCATTTATTTCCCCCAATGAATAACGTTTTAACCTTTGCTAACAATGTTTTGAATATTTATTGAGGACTACGTTTTAACCTTTGTTGACAACGATTTGAATATTTATTGAGGACTACGTTTTAACCTTTGTTGACTATGATTTGAATATTTATTGAGGATTGCATTTTATATGGAATGTGTGACTACATTTTTTTCCTTTGTTGACAGTGATTTGAATATTTATTGAGGACTTTGTTTTAACCTTTGTTGACTGCAATTTGAATATTTATTGAGGACTAGGTTTTATATGGAATGTGTGACTGCGTTTTTAACCTTTGTTGACAGTGATTTGAATATTTATTGAGGATTGTGTTTTAACCTTTGTTGACTACGATTTGAATATTTATTGAGGATTGTGTTTTATATGGAATGTGTGACTGTGTTTTTAACCTTTGTTGACAACAAATTGAATGATAATGGTATGTGTAATTGTTGCGTATAGATGGTTGAGCATGCGTGTGAATTCAATATATTTGACAACAATTTTATGTACATTTGTATGGCAACGATATGTCCATAGATTTATCAAAAGTATTACCATTAGATTTATAAACAGAACTTAATAGACATCGATGTTAGTTAGGTGATTATTATTACAGTGATAATTATTACAGTGATTATGACAATGATTTTTATGACAACGATTTGAGTATTTATTGACAATGATTTTATATGTAATGGTGACTTCAAATTGATTGTTTACTGACAATGAATTTATATGCAATGTGTGGCTGCGATTGGAATATTTATTGACAACGATTTTATATGTAATGGTGACTGCGAATTGAATTTTTATTGACAACAATTTTATATGTAATGTGTGGCTGCGATTTTGTTGGCACAGAGGCAGACCCGAGGTTCACTCCAAGAGTGCACCAACAAGCCCTAGCTATTGGCCCTTTCGGAAACACCTACGAAGCAGATGCAGTCTCACCCGAAGCAGCCAAGAGGGGGGTTGCAGGACAAAGTTGTCTACAACCAATGGAATATCAAGTGGAACTAATACAACAATAACGTAGCATTCATGTGTCACTCATCAGCTAGATATACTCTGGGCAACTATAGATCTGATCTAACGCAATAATGCAAATGAAAACATAATAATGATAGGAATCCAGGCATCAATCACACATACAACACAAAATGTATGTGGTTCACCCTCTCTCTAGGGATACATCCACAGAACTGGGCTTATGATATATTAAGATAAATATTACAGTTCTGATCTGCGCTCTGGCTAACAAATCTTCTCTCTTCTTCTCTCCCCTTCCTATGCACCCAGTTGCAGGATCTGATCTTCACACCCAACTGAAGATCTTAAAATACTAGAAGGCTCTAACTCTCATCACCTCTCTCTCTCACCATACAATAATCTCTCAATCAACCACAATCAATAGCAATACCCAGTGTTACTACCTTCTCGACCTAGGTCCTCTCGACCTCTATTTATACATTATAGTCCCTCACCGACAGCCTTAGGCCAAAACCTAGGTGTCAAAACCCTAATTACCCAAAAATCTAGGTGTCTAAAACCCTAGGTCAACTTGACCTGTGTTTTCTAGGCTTCACCAGCCTGTCTTTCCTTCCTCGTCACACTATGATCCAAAGCATCCAATGGTGGATTTCTCTTCTTGCTGAGTTGTCTATGATTCTTTTCTCTTGCTAACTTGTCATCCCTGATCTCCTCATTCAACGACTTGCTTTTCTATACTTCTCTCCATCTTTTCTGCTCTTTTGCTTACTTTGACCTAGTGACAGTCACTGCGTTTCTCGCCCAGTTCTCATTTTACATTTTCTTCCTTGATCTTTGCTTCCTTCCATAACCAAAGGCCAATAGGCCCCCAACACTCACCTGTGACTCGTCCCGAGGCACTTTAGTTCTGATCTTTCCATGTCACTTCGACTTTGGATAGTGGAGTGCATCGTTTTCTTTCTGCTCCATGTCTCCTTCCCATCCTTGTGCAGACTGTCTTTTCTGTGTCTGGTACCCAGTTTCAACTGCAACTGGTACCTAGACACTTTTCTTCCTTGCTTTTACTGAGAGCTGTGAGGCAACTGGTTGTCATAGTACAACTTCATCTGATTCCCATTTACTAATCCCTCTCTCCATTCTCCCTTCAATGTCTTCAGTTGCGCAACTCCTCCTTTTGTAACATAGGAGATCTCATATGGTCCAAGCTAATGCATTCTGAACTTCCCTGGATGTCTTATAAATTTACGGTCATACACCAGTACTAAATCACCTTGCTTAAATTCCTTCTTCTTGATGTGTCTGTCATGATAGGCCTTCTCTCTTTCCTTTTGTACCTGCTAATGGAATCTTTCCATAAATCTGTCTTCTTCTAGTTCAACTAGCTGGGCAAGCCTCTCTCAAACAACGCCAGTATCATCCATGTTTGTAAATGCAACAATTCTTAAGCTCAATACCAAGTACTCCATCGGGACAATAGCTTCAAGACCATAAACCATATTTAAGGGGGTCTGCATTGTTAATTTATTGCAAGCGGTTATATAATCCCAGAGTACTGCTGGTACTCTTAAATCCCAGTCATCCCTGTTCACACTGTAAATCTTTGTTAATGTTGTCTCCAAGATTTTGTTGAATGCTTCAACCGTTCTGTTTTCTTGTGGATGGTAAGGTGTACTCTTCTGATGGTGGACTGCAAATTCTTCATTTAGGTCTTCAACTGTCTTGTTGATGAAATGAGTGCCTTGATCACTCATAAGGGTCATAGGGCATCCAAAACTGGTTATTATGTCATCAAATATAAAACACACGGTTGTAGTTGCACTACAATCCTTGACTTCTCTTGCTTCGTCCCATCTAGTCAAGTATTATGTCACAGTGATAATATACCTTGCTCCTGTGCACTTCCCTAGTGGGTTTAGAGGTCCCACGAAGTCAATGGCCCATTTTGCAAATGCTTGTAGGGTCATCCGCGGTGCTAGTGGAATTTTGTCTCTTCTAGATTGTTTTCCAACTCTATGGCATACATCATAGGCTCTGGTATACTCTTTAACATCTTTGTGTAAAGTAGGCCACCAAAGGCCAGCTCGCAAAACCTTCTACGCAGTTTCTTTTCCTACGTAATGTACTCCAGCGATGCCTTCATGAGCTTATGCGAGGATCAATGGGCACTCTGCCTCCATCACACATCTTCTTAGTATCTCATCAGGTCCAATCTTATATAGATGACCAACTATCAGTGAAAACTCTACAACGCACACCACTAGCTGTTTCTTCTGGGAAATTGTATACTTACATGGAGCCATTCCTATTGATAGGAATTGGACTATGTCTATGAAGTGGTCATCCATCTTCCTAATGGAGAGCATATGTGCATTTGGTAGTGTATCCTCCAGACTGGTGGGTTCTTCGCCATGTTCCAACCTCGACAGGTGGTCAGTTCCATTGTTCATTCTTCTTGGCTTAACTATGATCTCAAAATCATATTCTTGAAATAGGAGAAGCCATCTGCATATTCTCCCCCCCAAAACTGGCTTGTTGACCAGGTACTTTAGCGCAGATTGATCAATAAACATTTTAAAGTGTCCTCCTAGTAAGTAATGGCGGAATTTTTGCAGCACGTACACCATTTCTAATCCTTCTCTCTTTGTAGTAGTGTAATTGATTTCAGCTATAGATAAATTTCGGCTGGCAAATGATAATGGATGATCAATGTCCCCTTCTCCAGGTTGTTCTATTACTACTCCTAATGCAATGGAATATGCATCAACATGCACATGAAATTCCTTGCTCCAATCTAGAAAGACCAGAATAGGATTAGTCACCATCTTTTGTTTCAGTGTGTCTAAGCTCTGTTGGCATTCTTCTGTCCAACCAAACTGACAATATTTCTTTAATAACTTCTCCATTGGTGTAGTAATCTGAGCATATCCTTTGATAAATTTACTGTAATAGCCAGTATGTCCTAGCGCAGTGCGCAATTGTTTGACTGAGGTAGGAGGTGGCAAATCAACTATAATTGCAATTTTGGATGGGTCCACCAATAATCTTTGCTTGCATACAATATGAACTAATAATACTCTAAATGGTGAGAAGAAGATTCCCTTCTTCAAATTCAAAGCAATTTGACATTGCCTGCATTTATCCAACATTAGCATTAGACATTCAACATGATTTTTCAGCAAACTAAAAACAGTCTAGTCATCAAAATAGGCTTCTAAAAACTTATGCAAAAATTCTTTGAATGCTTCTACCACCACCCTAGAAAATATGGTTGGGGCATTCTTCAATCCAAATGGCATCACTATGTATTGGTAGGATCCCCATTTTGTGGAAAATGTGGTTTTGTGGTGATCCTCCTTGGCAATTCGGATCTGATGGCATCCTGAAAACCCGTCTGTAAAAGAATATACGTCCCGGCCTCTCACATTATCTAATACTTCGTCTGTGAATGGTGTAGGGAAGGGTCATGCAAATAGGCATCGTTCATCTTTCTGAGGTCCACACATATTCTGATCTTGCCTGTCTTCTTGTCTTGTACTACCATAGGGTTGATCCACTCTGACTCTTCGACAGGTTCAATAATCCCCGCTTCCAGCATTCTGTCGAGCTCAATCTTCACTTTTTACTTATATTTCGGGTTCAACCTATAGGGTGTTTGCTTGACTGGCTTCACATCTGGTTTCAAAGGTATTCTCATCTCTCCCATAGGTCCTTTGATACCCTTCATATCAGTGAAATTGATCGGAAACAAGTCATGATACTTTTGCAGTAATTCTATAATTTTGTCAATGGTAGCAACATCCTAGTAATCTCTGACATTGGCAAGCTTCAGTGTCTCCTCTATCCCAATATTAACTTTCTTTATCTTGATCAGTTGTCCAATCAATGGCAGTTCAACTCCTGGTCCTTCCACATTCATGTGGCCTTCTGTCTCAGCAATGTTTACCTTCCTCAGATCATCATATTCGTCGGAATTAATGTTGCAACATCCTTGTAATTTCTGGAATGGTCTAGTCCATTTGTCCTCTTCTTGCTCCAAAAGGAGGTTGGATGAATCCTTAAATACTTTCTGCCTCACAATATTTAATTCTTGATCTACTGAGGGAAATTCACTTTCAAACAAAAAGGTGGTTACAAAATTCTGAAGCATACCTTCCCAATCTGCAGTGATAAGGCGTAGCTCTTCTTGAAGGTACCAGTTAATAGGGGTCATGTCTAGTGTGTTAATGAATCTGTGTACCCATTGTTCTCAAGGAATGTCACCCCAGGCCTCTTCACAGCTTCGTACATGGTCCTTTGGGCAACTTCGACCAGTGTACCTCATTTCGCAGCTTCCTACTTGTGCTAAAAACTGCGTTGTCATCAAGGTTTGACATTGTGTCAAGTCCGTGATATTTCTTTTATGTGTCCCCCACCATCTTTTTGGTGTAGCTTTCAGAGCCTTGTCCATATCCAACAACCTCTATTGTGCTGGTACAATTGTTTCAAAGTCCACCAAGAAGGATTCTAAAGGATTCAAACCATCAAAGGTAGGTAAGTTACTTGTTGTTGTACCAATCCAATGAACTTCTCTGGTTAGTCGAGCACATATCCTTGTGGATACTTCATACATCTGGTTCTGCCAATTCTCCAACACTTCTTCTGAATCTGATGAACACGCACTGTCACTTCACCAACTTAGATTCTCATCGGCAGTAAGGTTGATATAATCATGTTGTCTGGCTATTAATTTATAGATGTTTTCCATCTCATATGCGTAGTCTTCTTCTCTGATGGGCTCTGTATACCATAGAACTTCATTTGGATATAAGGGTACAATGACCCTAAGGCCATCTCCTTCAAATGTCATGCATCTTTTCTTTAAATCGACCACAGTAGAATTGTTGAAGGCCCAATCAATTCCTAGTAATGCCGGGTAAGGGAAGCTATCATCAACAATTTCGATTACCTCAAAGTCTGCAAAGGTTCTAACTTCGTCGTCCAAATGGGCTAACAGCTTCCTGATTATCCATGCAAAGCCTGATAGGAGAATATATCAACTTGGGTTTTCCCATCAGTGCCCAAGTTTGCTTCGTCATGGCGTTGACCTCCGACCCTAAGTCGAGGACCACATAGTCTATATTATACTCTCCTATTTGAGCATTCAAATGTAATTCTTTATTTGTTCTTCTCTTCTTACCAATATAGTGTACTTCCCTGTTCAACAAGGGATCTACCTTTCCTAGCTCATACTACCTGATTAGGTTCTATAACTCTTGTACATCTTTCTCATCCTAATTTAATTTAAGACAAGTGTACAAAAAATCGATGAGTGTACTTTCCTCTTTTCCTTCTTTATGTGCAGCATATTAATCAAATGCCTAAGGCATTCTGTACTCTTTTACTTCTGGTTGTGTTCTAGATGAGGATCCTTGGTTCCTCTTGAACTCCTATCTTGCTTCCTCAAATATTCGTGTTTCTTTCTTTGCATCAAAAGCCTGAGTCTTCTCCTCATATTTCCTGATACCTGACTCTTATGCGATCTTTCTTTGGGTTGTTCTATCCTCTCCTGTAGCAGCACCTCCTTGAGTAATGATAGTGACTCTAGGTTCAGTTCCATGAGGTTCATCATATATGAGTTGTACTTGTGGGTTCTACTGGGGTCCTCGTATTTCCTGAAGCTTAGCCAGTAGATCAGGGCATTCTTCTATGACATGCTTGAAAGAGTTACAATAACTACATGTTGTGCAAGGATTATGACAATCCCTCGCTAAGTTTCTTGGCTACACGTAGTTATAACAGATTATTTGTCCTTGGCCTCGACCCATACCTCCTCCTCATCCTCGTCCTCTGTATCCACTGCAAGGAGTGAAGTTTCCTCTCCCTGGAGAGTTGTACTGCAGAGTATTTTCGTCTTGTTGTACCTCACCTTGAATCTTGTATATGTCTCTCAACCTCTCATGCATGAGATCGTAATATCTACAATATCGTTCATCGTGCCCTACTGATTTACAGAATGTGAAGTACAAGTTTCTGGGTGTCTGAACATACTTCTGCATGTAATATCACTCACCTGGGTGATGTCTATTTCTACACACATCACACCGGGGTAGGTTAACTTGATTCAAGGGGCTCGACGCTCCTGAGGCCAAATACTCATGAAATAAGGGACAATGTTCCTTATCATGACCTTCTGATCTGCATCTCACACACCAAACATCTTCCCTTTTGTCTTTTCCCTTATATTTATTCATATCCTCGACCCGTAAAGACAAACTAGTTAGCTGACTCAAGATCTGGCTCATGCATGAGCTCAATTCTCCCATAGGTTTTTATTCAAGCTTCATGGTGATTTCCAAAGCTTTTGCCTGCAAAGCAATCTTCTACTACATCAGAGGGACTCTAATGTGTGGTAAAAACACAGAGATAAACCATTATTTGTTCTGTTCATCGGGGATTTGAAAAGTTAATTGACCTGTTAGGGTCTTGAACCTCTGGTCGAATTCCCAAACATGTTTTGCTAACTTTTGTTTGATCTCTTTTATCTCTGTAATACATTGTGGCTCCAATTTAGGTTTCTTAAACTCTACAATCAGTGCATTCTTGATCTTGTTCAGTGGATTAGGCTGTGCCAGTCCTTGGACAAGTTTCATGTACCAACTCAGTGCACGGTCCCTTAGCATAGTGTTGAACTGGGTTCTCTTGATGGCTTTGTCGGTGATACTTTTAATATTGCATACGGCTTCACACATAAACCAATGATGATCTAGATCTTGATATCCATCTCCTCTAAAGATAGGGAGCCTCATTTCATCTACCATAGAGCTCACTAGGCTTCTTGTCTGAGTGTATGCTAAGCTACCAGTAACAGTGCTCTAAGGACTCTGGTGGTTCTGACTATTCTAATTGCTAAGTAATGTTGAGACAATAGGAATATTAATGTTACTTACTTTAGTAGTCCGTGCAGTTCTTGAGGTTTCTGGCTCTCTTTGGTAAAGTTCTTCAACTTCCCCTTCTTTTTTTCTGGTGAGCTCTGAATGTTTTTTGTCGGTTAGATCTACCTCTTCTCCACTGTAGAAGCCCTCTTCTTCATAGTTTTGCTTAAACAAGTTCTCAAGGTGAACCCCTCAGAATACTTTCCCACTACGCATATGTCCTACATCTATGTCATTGTCGCTGTCCGAGATCTTAAACATTAGTCTTTTCAGGTCTGACGAATCTACTGTATCTTCAAGATGTGGTTTTCATGCAAGAGCATCTTGATTCTCAGCTTCAGAAAGTGAAATAATTTTCCTCTGGGTCCTTTGAAAAAGTATCTCTCGGCTTGGCTATATGATTATGTTCTGTCAACAACAAACTCGATGATATACCCTCCAATGGTACTATCAAACCAATGATCTACTGCTCTGGATACAACGTTGTCAACTCTCTTAACCTTCTGGATCAGTGCTGGCGTCCAAACCACAGGAGGTCTAGATATAATCTCGATCTGGGTATTGGCTAACCTAACCAACCATTCAAACAACTCCTGGTGGATTCCCCCAAAGAAGACCTCGTGAATGTCAATGAAGATGTATCTTTGTAGCCAATCATCAGTACTAATTTTAGGGTTCTTGTTCTGGGCTTTAGTGAAGTCCCTCTCTTGATCCTCTATCTGCTTTTGAATCTCGATATTTGATGGGAACCACGTTGACATTCCCTTAAAAAGATTCCAGTCCCGACAATAGAACCATTTGTTGGCACAGGGGAAAACCTGAGGTTCACTCTAAGAGCGCACCAATAAGCCCTAGCTACTGGCCCTTTCGAAAACACCTGTGAAGCAGATGCAGTCTCACCCGATGCAACTAAGAGGGGGGTTATAGGAAAAAGATGTCTACAACCAGGGGAATATCAAGTGGAACTAATACAACAATAATGTAGCATTCATGTGTCACTCATCAACTAGATATACTCTATGCAACTATAGATCTGGTCTAACACAATAATGCAAATGACACCATAATAATGATAGGAATCCAGGCATCAATCACACATACAACACAAAATGTATGTGGTTCATCCTCTCTCTAGGGATACGTCCACAGAACTGGGCTTATGATATATTAAGATAAAGCTTACAGTTCTGATCTGCACTCTGGCCAGCAAATCCTCTCTCTTCTTCTCTCCCCTTCCTGCACACCCAACTACAGGATCTGATCTTCGCACCCAGTTGAAGATCTTACAATACTAAAAGGCTCTCACTCTCAACACTTCTCTCTCTCACCGTACAATAATCTCACAATAAACCACAATAAATAGCAATGCCCAATGTTACTACGTTCTCGACCTAGGTCCTCTCAACCTCTATTTATACATTACAGTCCCTCACCGACAGCCTTAGGCCAAAACCTAGGTGTCAAAACCCTAATTACCCAAAACCCTAGGTGTCTAAAACCCTAGGTCAACTTGACCCGTGTTTTCTGGGATTCGTCAGCCTGTCTTTCCTTCCTCGTCGTGCGATGCTCCAAAGCATCCAATGGTGGCTTTCTCTGCTTGCTGAGTTGTCTACGATTCTTTTCTCATGTTGATCTGTCATCCCTGATCTCCTCATTCAACGACTTGTTTTTCAGTACTTCGTTCCATCTTTTCTACTCTTTTGCTTACCTCGACCTAGTGACAGTCACTGTGTTTCTTGCACAGTTCTCATTTTACCTTTTCTTCATTGATCTTCGCTTCCTTCCATAACAAAGGGCCAACATATTTGAATATTTATGGACAACGATTTTATATGTAATGTGTGACTGCGGTTTGAATATTTATTGACAACGAATTTATATGTAATGTGTGGCTGCGATTGAATAATTATGGAAAACGATTTTATATATTAAATGACATCAATATCATATATTAATTCTTATATATAATATATTTAATAGACTGCAATATAATCTACACAACCTTTATTAATAGATAGCAATACCTAATAGACAACGATATCAATGCTAGATGGCTATCTATTAATAGACAGATATTTTATAGTTAGACTGTGTTACCATTGTTAGACATAGATCTATTGATAGAAAAAAATGTGGATTGTTGACAACAAAATTTTACGGACAATGATATTAAGGTTAGATAGCACTTTCTTTGTAGATACCAAAAGGGATTAATCCATATATGGATAATCACGTCCTTTAATTGATGTATGTTTTCCTTAGATTTTGTTGCGCCAAGAATTTAACGTGATGTATGATTGTACAGTAGTCAACTCTCCTGACTTGTTGCTTGGGTGCATGGGTATAGTCTTCGCATATTTTGACAGATAATTCAGTATCCTAGCGCATTGGATTTATCCTTGGGCTATGGTCTAGATATGTTATGTTGCGCCTCGGTTACAGTCTCGCCTATCACCTTGTGATGGCATGATTCCTGATGAGGGGATCATTGCACGCCTTGATGGATAGATGCGATGATAACTTGCTCAGAGTCTTGTGCTTCCTGACGTGGGCGTGGTGTTCGTTGTAATTGATTTTGGCACATGGTTTTGTAGCACTTGAATATGTTTGGTTTTGCGCGCCGTAGAAGTTTCTAGTTACTGGTCGTTGAAGCCATTGTGTCGGGTGGTTGATAATTTTCTTTTAGCTTGTAGGCATTGTCTTGATTGTGTCGGGAGGGTAGTCATTTTTATCTGTTTATTGATTATCACATGTTTCATCCAGTTTCCTTGTGTGCTAGTGTCTGAGTCAGTGTTTTTTGTTGCCTAATATGCGCATGTTGTGTTCGTCGTCAAGTTGCGTTGTTTAATTCTTGTCATTGTTTCCTTCCTTCTTTAAAAAAAACAAAAAATGATTTTGCGTTGAGTCGCATGTAGTTGTAACAACGGGCTTGTTACGTATGGTATTAGAGCTGGTTCAACCCTGTGACTGTGGATCACCATGTTTTCCACTGCAGTAAACCCTTGAGTAATAACCTAGCTCTAATTAAAACTTTAATATGTCCATGCAGTGATCTCAATTAGAGGACTCCATAGAGGTTCATAGCATGGTGTCATGGAAGGAGGTGTGACGCCTCCAGAAGTGCCCGCACCCTCAGAGTCTTACCCCCAAGAGGGAAGAATGAGCCCTTGGGCTGGATTCAATTTTTGTAATGGATGATGATGGCTTGACAAGGTCCTTTAAGGGAATGTCAAAGGCCTTGATCCACTATCTGTATTGAGATGAAGCTAGGGTGCCTATAGCCTTGAGAGTCCACATCGTGCCCCAACCAGTACTGTTAGCTTTCACTGAGAACTTGAGAGGGATAAGTTCTCAATTCCACCAGTGTCACGGATGGCTCAGCTGCCGAGGCATGGTTGGAGAATATGGAAATGTTCTTTGCACTATGCGACTATACCTTCAACGTGAATTTCTGCCTGACGGTCTTTCAACTGAAGGGGAGTGCTCTTCTATGATGGAAGACACTCCTGCCGCAATTAAACATGGTCGTCGAAGACGTGTCATGGGAACTATTCAAGGAACGGTTCCAGGAGAGGTATCTTTCTAAGGAATTTGTTGAGCGTCAGCTCAATGAGTTCAATGCCTTGCGACAGGGTAGTCATACGGTGCCTGAGTACGAGGCCCATTTTATGGAGTTGCTTCGGTATGCTCCACACCTGAATACTGAGAAACTTAAGGTCAACAGGTTCTTGTTTGGCCTTAATGTCAACATACGTGGAAATATTAGGATTCTGATGCCTCAGACCTTGCATGATGTCATCCATAAGGCCCTCATAGCAGAGGAGGATCTTATCAGTGGGGTTCGAAGCCAAACTCTAGTGAGACCAACAGGGCAGGTGTCATTTGGTGCGTAGCAGCATCAGACACTAGCTAGGCATTCACCAGGATATCGTGGCTTCCAGAGAGGATCCACTTTCACTACACCTCGACGACCAGTGCCTCAGCAGTGGACTCCTTATCGAGGACCACCAGACCAGAAGAAACGTTGACCGCAACAACAGTAGTTTTGGCCTGTTCATCAGAACAGACTAGGATTCTAGGCCAGTGGACCATCAGCTTCTACTTCGGGTACCAGAAATACTAGACCAAATAAAGTGTGTTGGAATGTGGGGAGCCACATTTCTAGTGCGACTCCCCAGTGGAGAGGACTAGAGCATCTCGATAGCCGGACCCACTACCGTGGAATATTTGGGCAAGGCCCATCGGATTTATGCAGTGGTGAATAAACACCAGGAAGAGCACCAGTCGACTGTGCGCAAGATGCCAGGTACCATCATTGACTAGACCTTTAGTATTTTGATATATCCGCATGCTACAGAGAGTTTCATTTCGGTGTGGGGCTAAAAATAATTAAGGTGAAGTCAGTGGAATAGGATGATTTTAGCTTTGTAGAATTGGCTCTAGGAGACAAATAGAAGGTTGGAGGGAAGGTTACGGGCTGTAGCCTTAACCTGGGAGAGTTTTTCACCAAGGCCAACCTGTACGTCACGATATTAGGATCTTATGACATTGTGATTGGTATGGACTGGTTGGAATCAGATGAGGCGATACTCAACTGTAAGAAAAAATGGTTGACCTTGGTTGATGATGAGGGACATAGACACGTGATTGTAGGTCGAAACCAGGGAGTTTCCTTGAGGTTCATCTCTTCCTTGCAGCTATGGAAGAGCATGCACAAGGGATGTAAGATTTATTTGATCCTTGATTTAAATGAGAAGGGAGTAACGAAAGTTCTAGAACACCTTCCAATGGTGAGAGAGTTTGCAGATGTCTTCCTGGAAGAGTTACCTGGGATGCCATCAGAGAGGGAATTGGAATTTACCATAGACCTAAAACCGAGGACTGAACTGATAACAAGAACGCCTTATCGGATGTTGACCCTAGAGTTACAGGAGTTGAGAATGCAACTGAAGGAGTTGCTAGACCTGAGACTTATACGTCCAAGTGTGTCATTATGGGGTGCATCGATTATCTTCATACGGAAGAAGGATGGGTCATGGAGACTCTTTATTGACTATCATCAATTGAACAAAGAAATGATCAAGCATTAGTACCCATTTCCAAGGATTGATGATCTGTTTGATTAGATGAAAGGAACGACGGTGTTTTCAAAGATCAACTTGCGATTAGGGTATCACCAGTTAGAGATCAAGGAGGATGACATCCCTAAGACTACCTTTAAGATGAGGTTTGGACATTACGATTTTATTGTTTTACTGGTTGGACTGACGAATACCCCAGGGGTATTTATGAGTTTGATGAATGGAGTGTTCTGTGAATACTTGGACAAGTTCATCCAAGTATTCATTGATGATATTTTGATCTACTCTCTAACAATGGAGGAGCATGATGAACACTTGCGCTATAGTGTCTATGAAAGAACAAATTGTATGGGAAATTGTCCAAATGCTCATTTTATCAATCAAAGATTCACTACTTAGGTCATGTCATCTCCGGTGAAGGTATCACCATTGATCCAAAAAATTTCGAGGATATTATGCAATGGCCTGCACTGGTGAATGTCCCAGAAGTGAGTAGCTTCATGGGTTTAGCAGAATACTATCGACAGTTCGTCGAGGGATTCTCAAAGATAGAAAATCCGATTACAGATTTGCAGAAGAAGAAGAAGAAGTTTGTTTGGACTGAGAAATGCGCAGAGGAATTTTAGAGGCTCAAGGAGTTGTTGACAACAACACCAATACATAAGGTCCCTGACATGGACATAAACTTCTTGGTATGCACTGATGCATCCAAGGAAGGATTAAGTAGAGTCTTGATGTAAGACGATCGAGTGATTTCTTACATCTCGAGAAGGTTGAGAAGGCATGAGGAGAATGAGGTGACGCATGATTTGGAGTTGTTATCCATTGTTTATTCCTTCAAGGTTTGGAGGCACTACCTTATTGGATGAGAATTTGAACTAAAAACATACCACTATGGACTACAACACATCTTTACGTAAAGCGACTTGAACGTGCGACAATGGTGTTAGTCCAAATTGCTTAACGAGTACGATTTTGAGATTACTTACATAAAGGGAACAGTGAAAAGAGTGGCCGATGCATTGAGTCAGAGATCACACATATTTTCGGTGATGCCTCTTCAAACAAATCTATGTGAAAATATTCTAACCTTACAGCGCGACGATGAATGGTACAAAGAGGTCAAGGTTTTAATCGGACATAACACAATGATGGTACCAATATTTGAAGGATTTACATTAGACGACGATGGATTATTGAGATTTAAAAATTGAATTTACGTACCACTGAATGACAAGTTGAGGATTTTGATCCTAAATGAGGCTCACAGAGCAGTGTACATGGCTCACCCAGGAGTCAACAAGATGAGGGAAAACCTTAAACCCTTATTCTTCTAGAAAGGAATGAAGGCAGACATAGTCAACTACGTGGAAAGATGTCTATAATGTCAGCAGGTGAAGGCTGAACATAGACATCCAAAAAGATTACTATAGCCACATGCTATTCTGGAATCAAAATGGGAGGTCATTTCGATGGATTTCATTGTTGGATTTCCACTGATGGCAAGGAGACACGACTTGATTTTTGTGGTAGTTGACACCCTTACGAAGAGTGCTCATTTGATTCATGTACGTATGATGTATTAGGCACCTAACATAGCTAGAGTTTTCATCAGTGATATTGTGAGGCTGCATGGCATGCCTAAGAGGATTATATCTGATCGAGGATTGATGTTTACTGGATGATCTTGGACTATTTTCCAAGAGGCCTTGGGAACCCAACTTAACTTTAGTATTGTGTATCACCCAGAGATAGACGGGAAGACTGAACGAACAAACCAAATCTTGGAGGACATGTTGCACATGTACGTGATGGACCAACAAAAGCAATGGGAATAATTCTTTCCACTGGTAGAATTCTCATATGACAACAGTTATCAAATCACCATTAAGATGGTGCCTTTCGAGTTTCTTTATGGGCGATCGGGTCGAACGCCTTTGATTTGGGATTGGATTGAGGATAGGGTCCTGGTGGGACTGAAAGCGATCCAAGAAATGGAATATCAATGCAAACTATAATACAAAAGATCAAGGAAGCATGGGATCAACATTAGAGTTATGTCGATGCACGTCGTGTCGATCGTAGTTATGAATATTGGAGATCAATTCTTCTTGTGGATGAAACCGCATAAGAATTTGATCAAGTTTGGAAAGGTGCTAAACTCTCTCCTAGGTTTGGGAGATCCTGAGAGATTGTGGAAAGGAGAGGGTTGTGGCCTATTTGACTAGCCTTGACTGATTCTTTGAGGCATATGCACGATGTCTTTCACATCTCTGTTTTGAGACATTATGTTAGTGATCCTACTCATATGGTTGAATTGAGTACCTTTCATGTATCGGATGAGGGTGCGCTCACGGCTGAGCCAATCCGCATCTTGGACTATCACATTCAACAACTACGATGTCAAACCGTAGATCAGGTCAAGGTCCAGTGGGACAAATACAATCTACACTCGATGACCTGGGAAGACGCATATGATATGTGCCAACAATTTCCATTTTTTGTTGATAGATACACTTATGATACTGTGATACACCTTATTTCAACACTTATATATTGTGAAACTTCAGGATGAATTTTAAAACAACAGAGGGTGTATGTAACATCCTTCTCTTGCGTTCACTGAGTGAACTTATTCTTTGAGGACACTTGCTGGCAAGTGATCCAGATTATTATACTATTGGTCGTTCGATTATGATTATGAGACATTATGGATTGATGATATGTTATTTTGTTGTATTCACGTAGACAAGTGCTATTTGATTGGGTTCTCCTGAGTGTGCAATACTTTGGAAATTGAGGATACAGAGGCATCGATGAAACCCCTTAGACTCTGGATCGAGTCACATAGTGGACTGTTTGGTTTGAATGTTGTTGATGTGACATGGTACATATTATTAGATGTTATGATGATTGATGATTATTGCTGACATGATTCATTGATGGATGCAGGCTGACGATAGCTTGCCGACCAGACTCACATGTGGAGTAGAGGGGTCACGCATGACAACTAGAGAATTTGAGGGGGAGTTGTGGGAGCAGCCCTGCCACAGCCTACTAGCACTCCCTCTATGGCTCAAAATATAGGTTAATGATTACCTAGTTCGAGAATACCCATGATGCCGTGAGGGTAGACTGTGACAGTCGTTCACGATGATTCTAAGGGGTGCACAATAAGGCAGGGGCCTTATTCCTTAGAGGCCCTTAGTCTCCCACACGATCACCTGGCAGAGTATTGACTCCAGGTTTTTTTTATGTCTACCAAGTCATTCAAGAGGTGAGTGGCACCCTTGGAGCACGTAGTGCGTCTTGAAGGGCACGTTGCGCAAGGAAACTGGAAAGAGGCAAGTGGAACCCTTGGAGCATGTGGTGCATCCTGAAGGGCATGCCACGCAAGGAAAACATAAAGAGACGAGTGGCACCGTTGGAGCACCTAGTGCGTCTTGAAGGGCACGTCGCGATTTTAACTGGTAAAGTGAATAAACCTAGTTGGCCTTAAAATGAATGAGGTGATAAGTAGGAATTAAAAACATTTTTCCCTAATAAAAATGTCACCCAACCTAGAGAAATTAAAACCTAGGTCTAAGTAGAACATGTGGTCATAAAAATAATAATAATAATAATAATAATAATAATAAACAAACATGTAACGAGAAGGGGGGTAAGATATTCAAATTTATTTATTAAAGTCAAATTATCATGGAGGATTAAAATTTTAGAAAGGGAAATGGTTGTTTTTATCTATTTTGCTAATTTAATTTTAGTTAAAAAGAAAAGAGGGTAAATGGTTGCTTCATCTACACTTGCTAAATTTATTTTTTAATTAAAGAAGAAAAAGGGTAAATTGTTGTTTTATCTACACTTGCTAAATTGATTTTTAGTTAAAAAGTAAAAAGAGGGAAACTTAAAAGAAATAGGAAACTTAAAGAAAAAGGGGAAACCTAAAGAAAAGGGGAAACATAAAGAAAAAG
>ML826510.1:52607-73015 GCA_009831015.1 Picea engelmannii
GGTTTCTTATTTTATTGCATTGTCGAATATTGTAAAATGTTGTGTTGTTGAATAATTAATATTTGGATGATTTACATTGTTACAAATAAAATATGCGTAATTTGTTTGATAATGCATTAATTCAATCATTATATCAAAATGCAATAACAAAAATATAAAACAATATTATTATTAAAAAATATTTGATTTTGAGATGATTAATTGAAAATTTGTAAAAACAACAATTAATTAAAATATATACATATCAGTGCACTATATTCTTATGAAATCACTAGATAGTGTGTGCCATAATATAGAAAATGGTGTGTTTTTTAGGAGTCACATGCACTGGTTCACATTAATTATAATAACGCATCGGTTCAAACGATTGAGAAAACACATCATTCCGTAAATGACATAAACTATAATATTTGTCATTTCAAAATTGTATGGTGCTCATGTTTAACATATACACTGGGGCACTAAACATAATGTATGCACTGGTGCATTATTTTGATTATATGCACCAGGGCTCTAAATATAATGTGCGCACCGAAGATTTTAATATAGTATACACACCAATTCTTATTAAAAATAATGGTTCCGACATCTCACCTTGAATATTCGTAATTTCACTAGCCTTTGGTGCACATGGTAAAACAAACACTAGTACGTACTAATTATAAAAGCATTGGGGTGCACGCTATATTAAACACACTAAGGCTCAGGATAAATTAAACACCCCGAGGTATACTATAACTTAAATGCATCGGGGCATACACAAATTAAAAAGCACTGGTGCTTCACACGTAAACAAGGTGGAACTGGTGCATAGAAATTATAAGTGCATTGGTGCTCTACATACAATAAAAAAGGTGAAACTAGTGCGTAATAATTATAAATGCATCGATGCATTTGTATTATATTAACACACTGAGTTGGGTTTGTAAAGATTGCACCGATGTGTTTTGACAATAAAAGCACTGAAAAATAAACCTTCTCTACAACCTTTGCCTGCCCAAATATTTTTAGTTATATGGAGCATTCGTTAAAACCTCCGTAGTCAATAGAGAAGGTTGTAGTGGAGGTATTTTTGAAAATTTTTCCAAATTTTGTAATACTAAAAACCCCTGCAAAAACCTCCACTAGAAGGTGTTCTCCTTGTAGTGGATAGAGATTTGACCACATTCCCTCTCAAGAGGGGAAAAGTGTTATAGAAAATTCCATGGAATCTATGGAGGGACCAAAATATGTAGAGGGTCTTGTATGTAGATGCATGAAAATCATAGGGTTAAGACATTTCTCTTGAATGAGGGTGGGAAAATAGTTAAGAAATAAATTTTAACATATAATCTTATTTCATATCACTTGCACCCAATGCTGAAATTTGATGTTTACATTTGCTCGTAAAAAACATCAAGATGTTCCAATATTTTTACTGCCCTTCAATTTACCTTCACATAAATTAATGGTATGTCAATTTTAAGTAAAAAAATTCATGAATACAGAAGGCTATTCAATTGGAAGTGTTTATAATCAGATCATTTACAAATACAAGTATTGGTCAATAGATATAGTTTGCTAATAAAATTTGGATTTAATAAATTGATGGATAGGTAATGTATAACTCCTAAAATTTACACATTGACAATTTTATTCCACATTAATGTTGATTGTTTCCTCTCCACAACCACACATAAAAAATGTTTGAAATAGATAAAAGCATTCAAATTGAACGTAAAATTTTAGCACTGCTTGCACCTCATGAATATGAGTTAGTCGATATTCTTCCATGAGAAATGAAAAGTTGATTGTTTCCTCTCCACAACCACACATAAAAAATGTTTGAAATAGATAAAAACATTCAAATTGAACATAAAATTTTAGCACTGCTTGCACCTCATGAATATGAGTTAATCGAGATTCTTCCACAAGAAATGAAAACTGCAAAGAAATAGTTAAATCAAATTATGTTCATAAATTGGTGTTTCCATATTAATCATTGTAAACTATTTTTTTTACTCTTAAAGAACAAATAAGTTTACTCTTATTAAACAAAATTGAAATTCCTTTCTTAAGTGTACATCAAAATGTAAAGGCATTTCATATTATATGCACACACAAAACAAAGGTTTAATAAAATCATAATATGTAGTTCTCCGGGTATATCCACAAGGCTATTTAGTACACCTCCCAAATAGAGTAGTTAGAATTATTTTTTTTTAACTTTTGGATACCAAATTCGATTTGTTTTCCTTAAATTTATATCTCCATTTACCTTAAATTGATTCTAAGAAGGCCATTATTTTTCCTCTTCATTTTTTATTTTAAGGAAGTAGAGGATTATAAAATGTTTTTTTTACCTATTAGATGAGAGGAATTTAAGAAGGTTATTTTTCTTTTAAGGAGGATTATGAGAAGGTTTTAATAACATTTTTTGGATTAGTTTGACTGGTTGAATGTTGTAAATTACAAGAAAAAGGTCACGGGTCAAGTTTCCAGGCAGCCTGCCTCTATGAATATTATGGGCCTCACTCAATGTCCCCACTGGGTTAGGTTGCCAAAAATACAACCAATCAATTTGCTTTGGGTATCATCTTTAGAATGAGGGGAAGTTCCTAGTGGATTTCCCCGAGATGTCAATTTCATCATAAAAAAATCTCCAAGTGTTAGCTCAAGTGTTCATAAGACAAACATGGGACCTCTTATCTCTCCCCCAAAGTCGAGAAGGTCATTTATTTGACTCTCTTGATCCCCTCAAGGTTAATCTCTATAATCAGGGTCAACAGTTTACCATGTTTACCATCCATGGATAGAAAATTATTTTGAAAGTGTTCCAAACAATTTCCATATATATATATATAATTTTATTTTCAATTTTATATATTAACATTATGTATATAAAAAATCTACCTAAATCATACATACACCTACTATTCAAAATGGAATGGTTATAAGAAATTATATAATTCATAAGACTTATGCTGTGATATAAAAAAAACTAATTCAATTGCAAACAACATGCAAATAAAACATTAAGATCCTAAATATTTTACTCAAGAGTTGTGGAAATTCCACTATATCTTACAATGTCCATCAATGTTAGCAATGTTAACTAAGAGACTATGTTATAATGCAAAAGTGTATTGTGATTCTAAGATAATATACTAGAATCGAAAAATGAATTATGAAGCTAGTTTTGTGATGAGGTTAAGAGAAAACAAAATTTTCATTTCCATTAGACTAAAGAGTCTTGCACGTTAACAAAATGAAGAATGAAATGTTAGAATAAGGGAGAAGATGTACAATGGAGTACAATTGAGGTTGTTGGCATCACATGAATGCCTTTTGTTTTTTAATTATTGGGGGAGAATTTGGTATTTCTTTTGGTTTAGATGAGTTATATTTATTATTGAATTAAGAATTAATTAAATTTAAAATGTGAATACTTTTTGGGGTCCATAAGAATTTTCTCGAAAATAACTTGATGTTGTGTTTATGGTTATAGACTTGAGAGAGGGAATGAGAGATATTATCAAGTCTTATTATAGATGTCACATGTTATCTCCTTATATATGTTGGCTTCTTAAAATATTATGAGGAAGCTACAATCCTAAATGGAAGAATGAATTCATGAGATAGATGGTTTGGCTTTGGGATTATGGTTGACCGGCCTTCAGGGTTAAGGTGAATAACTATTACAGCCCTAGAGAGGAATTATATATATATTATGAGGAAGATACAACCCTAAATGGAAGATTGAATTCATGAGATGGATTGTTTGGCTTTGGGATTATGGTTGATAGGCCTTCGAGGTTAAGGTGAATAACTAGTACACCCCTAGAGAGGAATTATATATATATATATATATATATATATATATATAATTGGCATGATGCTCCCAATTTCCATGATGTTCATAATCATATTCCTATGGAGATGCTAATAGCACATGTCCTTAATTATTTGCACCTACTAAGGTGCAAGACTTCTGGGAGAGAGACTTCATTAGCATTCATCAATTTCAATATTAAGAGGCATAGGTTGTTAGTATTATGCTCAAGGCCTTCGCTATGATGGACAATGCATATATTTGTATGCTAATTTGTTGTATTGATAAAATCATCAATCACTAGGCTCTTTATAGGTGGAATCATATATTTTTGAAACGTTTTACCAAACATTGGACTTGGATCATTTTTATAGAGGTGCATGGAGGGTTGAATTCTCATATGAATAAGAGTTTTATTGTCTATTGTTTTGAGAGGCTTCTACTAGAACTACATTTTCCTTTCCCTAAACATCCACTTACCACTGCATATATTCACGCATGGGGAAAGATGATGCTAAAAAGAGGGAAACCATTGTAGCATACCAAGGAGTTAGTTAGAGAGTGCTTGATATGCTAGACAATCCACTAGATTGACTTGAAATAAACTTTGCAACATATACATATGCGATCATCAATTGACATAGGGTTGACAACCTCCTATTTCCTCGTTGTGACTTAGATAATGAGAAAGGAAAATATATTGACTTTATTTTAGTTAAGATAATTTTGTTTATATCATATATTTAATTTCCATCATGTTTTTAATAAGATTATTTGTAAATTGACTAATCATTGGGGTTTGATTACTTTGCAGATGTTGGACTTGTAGGGGATGTCCACATCTAGTTCCAAATATGACAACTAATTATTTAGATGGACTTGCCACCTAATATGAACTCAGAAAATGTTGTATGGGGATTACTAATCGATATCAATATAGGAAACTAATACAATATGGGTATATAATGTTTTTATTTGTGTTGTCATTGTTAAGAATTGAGCATAAGAAAGTCGAAGTAAGAAATGGCGGAAAATGACCTAATCCATTCTCTATTTCACATTGAATTGATCAATGATATGAATTTATAGTATACATATTGGACCACTTCTAGATCTCACTAACAACTAATCAATGAATCATGACAACAAATCATCAATAGATAAGGTTTACAACTCATATCAATGTGGTCTCGTGCTTTGTGATTGTCTAGGGAATCACAGTATAACATTCCCCCCCTCAATAACAAGTATGAATAGTTGTATTAGTAAGGAAACAATAGTTGATATCATTTTCAATATGAAACCTCTGAACTAAGTTTTGATGAAGATATGCCTAAAAAACTACCAATATCTGGATGTTGAATAGTTAATCTAGAAGTGAACAACTACCATGTCTAAAAATTCCCATTCAGTTGATAACATCCCAATAGTTGATTGATTTGAGGAGACTAGTTGTTATGCCGAGATTCCCAAAAGTTGATTGATTTTTATCACTGATAAGACTTCAAATATTGAAGCATGGATATCATCATTGATATTTGACATTCTTCCTTGTCAAGTGCAAGGTGAGAAGAGTGTTGAAGTTGGTTGACAGGATCCAAGATTGAGATTTTTATTCTTTATGTGGTGATTTTGGATAACCACTAAAAAATTTGATTTGAACAATGTGGTGGTTTTTGGTTTACCACTAACCATATTCACTCATGATTTTTAGTTTACCACTAACCATGGTAGTTTTCCATGGAGGATTTTCAATCTAAGTTGATGAATGATAGATACTCTCAGTATATCAAAGAAGATCTAGCTTCTCAAGTGTGATCCAGTAATTCTAAGTCATTATTTTTCAGAATTGTAAATGTTTTTTTGCACATACCTCATGAAATTTGTATGGCACAATGTGAAATATGGAATATATAGATGTGTCTCTCATAATTGTTTTTTGTTAAGAATTTTTGGATCTTTCTACACCTGATTTTCACCACAAATCTATAGCGATGGATATGCACCATGTATCTATATTCACCAAATCTACATAGAGAGATTTTCCTATTCCTTCTAATAGATACTATTTTCCTAGAGCGAGAGGGCAAATGTAAGTGTTTTAGGTGCATGAGGGAATATATTTCCTTCTTACAAATCTCAATCTAAATTTTTTCAAGATAGATATCTATGATGGGATGACCTTTGATAATGTCCTGAGAAGTTATGAAGGAGATGGACGAGTTATTCATTAATATTGCAGAAGTGAGCCGAAGAGCCAACAGATTGCACAAAAAATAGATTCTGTGTAATAACATATAAAAATATCCAATCAACACTGATCTTAGTAAAGATATTGCAAGACATGTGAAGGCTATTTGAGCTCACCTCCATATAGTTGTAGTACCATCAGACACATTGTTCTTTGGAAACCTCAATTCAATGTGATTCAGAGCTGAGGAAGAAGGAACAAATGCATAGACATTCTGATTGTCAAGAGTGGCATAGCCACTGCTCATAATCTCTATGAGACTCATGGATCATTTGGACTCAATATTTCCAATCAAATATGTTCAATAATAGACCTGAATAATCCATTTCATCATTCCCTACATCCCTTCCCTACTATTGTCTCATATTGCTACAAATTGTTATGGAGGGTATCAAGAAAATAAAGAGGGATTGGTTGTTTCATTGCATATGGAATAAACCAAGGTTGAGGAGCACTGAAAAATAACTATGTCGACCTCTGCAAAAATACCCTCAAGAAAAAATGAAAATAAAGAACCTATGAAACCGAAGGAAGGAAGCTTGAAATGGCTCCATTGAATGACCATGAACGATACAAAATCATGGTATCATCCAATTTTTAACCAATATACCTCCAAATTAAAATCAACCTCAAATCTCCCTGCACCGATTTACATCGTCCTGGTGGACCATTTCCTCCTCTTGTCCAAATTCAAACACATGTGAAGTTCGGGAATTCAAATTGGTATGTTTTTATTGTTATTTTTATGCAGAGAACTCATTGATTCATATTGCAAATTAATCTTTTCATGTAACGAGGAAAAGAGCTAATGCAAGTTTCTTAATGAGTGGTGCTTCATCATTGTTTGTGGACCTTGGTGGAATAATACAACTTAGGTGATGTCTAATAGAGTTTTATTATAAAAAATATATATAGTTGACTCTTGTAGTCATAAGTATCAAATTTTTGAGAAGAATAATTATTTTTTTAACCCTTTGAAAGGGGAAGAGTTGAAGATTTTTTTTGCAAGAGTCAAAAGGAGGTTGGTTATTGTCAAAATATCTTTTGTAAATTGACAATTTCTTCATACAAAAGGAGATAGCATCTTTTTTTTTGGGCGGGGGGATATAAAACTTTTATTCCCTTTATGTAAAATTGTAGATATAAGGATTGATGCATCTTTTAAAGATTGTTGTCTTCTCTAGTTTAAGGAGGGGGGGGGCAATTATTATTCATATTTTATGAGCACTATTGTGTCAAATTTTGAAAGTTTGACAAGATTGCAAAAGTATTTAATTTTGTAAAAGGAGGTTGGCGATATTTGGCTTAAGATATGACCATTATCATTGTAACAATAATATCATAATATGATCAAAATAATATTTCTCTCTTTGTCCTAGACCACCCTGAAATAGAATAAGGGGGTATAAGGACACTTGTTCTTGTGTTCCATTGTGTATATTTCCTTTGATGCTTATGTTTTCTAGTGCGATACATATTTAATACCGAAAAACAAAATCAAGCACATAGTGCTCATGCGTTCATGAAGGATAATGGTGATTTCAATTGGGAATTAAAAGCATAATACAAGTGACAAGTGCAAGTGAGTGACTACAAGAAAGCATGACAAGTAAGAAAGAGAATAATAACAAATGGGTAAAGGAGGAAATCATTTACAAAATGTCTCTCAATAAATCAAGGAATTGAAAGAGTACAACCATGAATTGCATAATCAAATTGAAACACTTGAGAGGAAATTGATTCAAAAGAAAAAACTAATTGATCACATGGTTGATACAATACAGTCAACAAATGATATTCAAGATGAAATAGAAATTAAATATCAATTGATTGATGCACTTTAGATCAAATTAAGACAAAAACATAATCACATTGATGACATGATTGATGCAACATCTGCAACAAAAAACCTCATACAGAAAGTTGATGCAAGTTGCCACATAGAGGATCTAATAGAAAAATTTGATGAAACATGTGACACAAAGGAACTTATCCAAAAGGTTGATGCAACATGTGATACAAATGAGATCATGCAAAAATTTGATGCAACTTGTGATACACAAAACATAATGTATATGGTTGATGCTAAATGTGATACAAAAGACTTGATGATTGATATAAAAGACAAAAAAGATATGTAATCTTCCAAATATGAGTCCCAAGAAGAAGCAGAGAATGACAAAAAATGTGAAGAAGAAAAAGAACAAGAAAATGATCTTTCCAAGATGGTTGTAAAACCTTGGGAAGAGTTATCATTCAACAAACATTAGCATGGCTTAGGATATGACAAAGGAAAGATATTTCATATCCTAGATTACTCCAAATCAGTTCAATTTGTGAGTGTAGGATTTCTTGAAGAAGTTAAGAATCTTTCTAATAAGTGCCAACATTGTCATAGAGTTGGTCACTTCGAGACATGATGTTTTGATCTCCATCCTTATCTTCATTGTGGGAAGACAAATCATCTCTCAAAAAAGTGCTGAAATAAGAAGACGATTAAGAAATTAATTAATCATGGGTGGATAAATTCATGGAAATGGAATCGACAAGTAAAGAAGCTACATCGGTATTACCATCTAGTCAAGAGAGAGGTAAATCCACAACTACATGGGGAAATGACAACGGAAAAAATATTCAAAACAACTATTCCAGATGATTTTGGTGATGATCCAAATCCAATTCTATATGTTCTCTAAAATTAAAAAGATGAGTCATAGATGGTACTCTCCACGCCTCAAGAGGGGAGCACATTGATGAAAAATATACTCTCTTACACCCTTATTGGGGGAGTGAAAAATGGTTAGTGGTAATCCAAACCTACCACATTATTCAATTCAAATTGGTTGGTGATCATCCAAAACCACCACATAAAGAATGCAAACCTTAATCTTGGATCCCTTCAACCATGAATCATTGAAAAACAAAAGAATCCAAAGCTCAAGCTTGGATCCCTTCAACAAACTTAAAAAAATTATCACCTTGTACCTGACAGGGGGTAATATCAAACATCAAGGATGATAGTCATGATTCAAGATTCAAAGTCCTATGAGTCATAAAAATCAATCAACATTTTGGAATTACAACATAGCAATCGGTCTCCTCAACTCAATCAACTAATATGATGCTAATCAAAAGAATGGGAATGTCCAGACATGGTAGTTTTCCACTTCTAGATGAATTCAACATCCAGATATTGGTGATTTTTTAGGCATGTCTTCATCGAAGCTCAATTTAGCAGTTTCATATTGAAGATGGTACCAGTTATTGTTTTATTACTAGTAAAATTATTCAGACTTGTGATTGAGGGGGGGAATGTTAGATTGTGAGTCCCTAAACAATCACAAAGTCTGAGACCACATTGATATGAGTTGTAAACCTTATCTATTGATGAGGTGTTGTCATGATCCATTGATGAGTTGTCAGTGAGATCTAGATCTATATATAGAAGTGGTCCTATCTATGTACTATAAATTTAGATCATGAGATCAATTCAATGTGAAACAGAGAATGGCTTAAAGCATTTTCTTTCATTAATCATCTCATTTTTCATGTGCTCACTTATTAACATGGTATCAAAGTGAATATGGTTAGTAGTAAACCAAAAGCCTTTTTTTCCAAGTTTATTTTTTTTCTAGAACACATCGATATTTTGTGATGTGAATTTTTCATCGAATTTGTTTCAACGCTGCATTGTATTGATGACGATAAAAAATTCAAAAATGTTATTTTGATCAATTTTTATCTTGTGTTGTGTTTGCATCAAGTAGTATCATGTGTTTTCCATTTTTGAATTATATCTACATTGCTAAAATTTGTCGTGTGTCATAGTCCTTGAGATTTCGTCCTTTTCTCATCATGTTGCACTGGATTAGTGTTGCATAAATAAATGTATAGTGTCTTATTAGCATCCTAATAGTATATTCCTTAAAAAAACTATGTGTTGTGAACTTGTTGTCATATTTGTACACAATTCTAAGGTCATTCTTCTAGGGAGTTTCAATCAATCATTAACAAGAGTGTTGTTTGTAGAAGCTAATGTGAGGAATCACGGTTCCAATTGGGGAAGCATACATCCTCATTGTAGTCCATCTCTTCTCTTCAAAGTTCAGGCTAATACACTACAGTAAAGAATAAAAATAACCATCATTTAAGCTGGTACTAAGCACCTAGTGCCATGATATACCACCTAGCCTAGATATGCTAAAGAATTATTTCCTACCAAATTATTTGATTTTGGTTGGATTGATAAGACCTTCATGTCCTAAAATCACAACCTTTCAGTTCCATAAGGATTTAGGCACACCCAAAACACATTTTTGATCCATTAGTATCTCTACCTTTTCAATTCTTGGCTATATTAATCCATTAGTATTGAAATCTTCCACTTATTTGTTTCTTGTATTTATATTTTTCTTGTGTCCAACCATGGGAAATGGAAGGGACATATTGAGTGATATTTCACATGAGATGAATTAATCTTCTTTCACATCCTCTCAAATATTCCTCTAAGAGACACAATATATTTCTCTACCCTCTCTTAGATATGGCAATTCCTTTGGAATTTACTCCCCCATCTTGATTTATCCCATGGGTTTTTCTATTCTATTATATTTGATCGATAAGAAAAATAAAGAACATGCACAATTGATGTCATAATTTTCTTTAATTATACTCAAATTGAATGCTTTAATATTTCACTGAACATGTTTTAAAATAAGGAGTTTTATGAAAAAAAGATTTGCAAATTAGTAAGGAAATGGATTCATTTTGTAGCTTACAAAATAGAAAAAAAAAAACACTTTAGTAGGTATAACTTATGAAGGTGAAGAAATAGATATTGAAGATGAATGTAAACATAGTCCAGAAAATGATTCATAATATCTCTTTGAGTCTAGTACCTCCCATGTTTGGAGATTGAGTACTTAATTTTACAAAGCTACATGTTATACCTCAGATTCACTTTAGTGCATCCTATATTTTTTGTCTAGATGTGATCCATAATATGAGCATATTATGTGCATCATTGTATCATGATGAGCCAAAATTGTGGTTACATTTATACTTATGTATTGTATTAGACAATGCTTAGATCATCTATGTAATAGTTTGGGACCTAGGTGGTATCTCCAAACCCTTGGTAGAAAAAACTCACCATCATGTTGGTTATTTATGATCTGGGAAGATATGCGAGCATCTTGGGATAGATCTACTAAGACACATGATCCAGGGGAAATTCTAGTCTCTCTCACTTATTTGTATGTAATATAAAAGTTTTTCTCATGTTGTAAATGTTGTCATACCTATCTATAGAACACTTATCTTATGCCTAAGAATGGACCCCCATTTTATGTATTTGTCACACTTTGGCCATCTACCATTTGAGATGATTATGTAGATGTTCACTCAATTTCACATTTCCCGAGGTAGTTTCATAGATCTTGAGCAATACACATATTCCAAGGCATCAATCACATCATATGAGGAACTTTGGGGATATTTACACTTGCATGGGCCATTTCATTGTTGGGTTGTGATATTCTTTGCAGTGAAAGAACAATCATCTGACTATCTAGTTGAGGTGGATCGACTTGTTGAAGAATCAACCAACGAGTTAAGTTGAGTTGATAGTAATGTTGAGGTCAAAGTGGTCGATTGGGAATTTTAATTCAAAGTGATCAATGGGAAATCAAAATTTTAGTTGATAAGAGGTCAATCGGAAACTAATTGAAGACCGACTAGAGGTCGACTAGGAAGTCGACTGGTAAACCGATTGAAGTCAATTGTAACAAAATCTCGAGATTCACGATATTGCAACCAATCATTTTCATGGATATGTTTTTTTTTAGGTGCCATGATTTATGGTTTTTCATGATATAAAGAATATAAATAAGGTTCATTGTAATTGTATTAAGTTGATCTTCAAGTTAGTGTTGTTGGTCATGTAGATGTAAGCCAAATTGGAAGCAAGGTTGTTCTTGTGTAAAGAAAGAGAGTATGATGGTGATTATTTCTTAGGTGTTGACCAAGGTTAGTCATGTAGATATTTATTCAATGAATGAATAAGAAAACAAGAGAGAAAGACACTTAAGGAATGTTGGTTTTCCCATTTCGGTTTCTAGGGTAAAATCTATGTGTATTTTGTGTTTGTCATTTATTTTTTGTTTATATATGTCTTCTCTTTCCTAGTTGTTTTAGTGTGGGTTTTTATTTCCTTACAAGTGGTATCAAAGTGAATCTAAGACATTATGTTACAAGAGTGGTATCAATATATCTTGGATATAAGCTAAACCTAGGTCCAGTGAGAGTTGAAAGTCAATGATATTTAAAGTTGTGCTTGAAAGAATGACAAGCAGTTCGAGAATAGAGATTGAAAAATTCAAAGGCCAGAATTTTGAGGTTTGGGAGATTAAAATTAAAGATCTCCTTGTAGATAGAGAACAATGGGCAGTTGTAATCCCGTGTGCCATCCCAATGGGTCTATTGAGGGAAGAATGGGAGAAACTTGAGAGAAGTGAAAGGAGTACGATTCAACTTTGTCTTGTAGATTCAATGTTATTGAATGTCTTAAGTGAATACATGTGTTAATCCCTAGAAAAAGCCCCATGCTAAGTATAAAACCCCTTATTAATCCCTAAATATTGAATTAATATGTTTAGAGTGTTATATTTGTATGTCGGTTAGAACCCTTCATTGTAACCTTGTTGATACCGAGACGGGGGGTGAATCAATATCAAGTATAATTTATCACTTTTTACAACTTTACTTTCCAATCAAATAATATACCCAATGAAGAGAAAAATAACAGAAACACGATGCACAATATATATAAGTGGAAATCCATTGAATGTTTTTCTTATATAATACAAGATTTCATTCAAAGGAAGATACAACTTCTAATTTCTCTAGATCCAACTGGAAGGAGGCTCCAACCCCCTAATTTACAAGCTCCAACCTGAAGGAAGCTGCAACTCTTTAGATTCTCTAGATACAACTAGAAGGAGGCTCCAACCCTCTTTTTCTTTCCCCTTCCTTCCTTCCTTGAATATAAATGATAGAATCAACATGTTGATGTCAGTGTCACCGATATATCATCATCATCATCAAACTGGGTCCACTTAGAAACCATGTCCACATAGACTGTCATTGTCACTATCACTATATTTGTAACTATCATTTATACATCATCATCATCAAACTGGGGCCACTTAGAGAACCCAGGTCCACATGGTTCCACACATAAACCCCAACAAACTCATAGAACATTGTGAAAAGAATCAACCTTCCATACTATAGCAAACCCATAACAATGATCAAAACATCACCATAAGACTAGAAAATATCCTTCATAAGAGATCCTTATCCTCCCAATTCCTTCACCACCAAACTTGTGCTAAGAGATCACAAACTTGGATACTTAAAAAATGAGAAAATCCATCATGTATTTATAGTAGTTCTATCCCTATTTTTATTTTTTGGTTGGGTTGTCGAACGGAAAAATTCATATCTCCTCATTCCTAGGGAGTTAGAGGGACTTCCATATACCATTGGAAAGATATCAGAATAATATTTCCAACCATGTAACTTGTTATTCCATTTGATTTGTTTATATAGGGTAAGAATTCCCTCAAATATAGGGTATCCAAATTGACTAGAAATAATTCTTTCAACAATCTTCATCTTGCAATCTCGATCTTGGATATTTGTAGGCTTCTTCACTTGACTGATTCTTCTAGGGTTGACATAAATGAAAAACAATTTCCAAAAATATCTGCCTTTGTCATTAATGGAAACACTTATGCTACCCCTATCATCCTACTCTCCCCTTGTCATCATGCTCATGATTCTTCTCTCCCCCTTTGACATCAATGGAAAAGGGTGATTCTTTTATTTGGGGTTKCTCCCCCTAAACATATGGCACTCAATCGTACTTCTTATTTATTTTCTTTATCCTTATCCTTTATTTATTTTTTATGGTACTTGGAKATTTTTTGTGTGAATTGAATTTTCWTTCTCTTTTATTTGTCTAGGATGTATATGTTATTTGGTCTTCCTGTTGTTGTTGCCACCAATCTTCCTAAGTTTTTTTTCTCTAATTTCACATTTTTGGGAATCAAACGTAAGAGTGTATCCTTGATCACATACTTTTCTAAAACTTAGGAGATTATGCTTCATATCTTCAACCAATAGGACATTTTCGGCTTTTACATTTTCACTTCCAAGATTTACTACACCTTTGCCAAGTATTTTGATAGAGGACTCATCTCCAAATGCAACACTGCCACACTTTTTATTTAAGCTAATGAATTTTTTTTGGTCCTGAGTCATGTGTGTTGAGAACCCATTGTTTATGTACCATTCATCTTCTTCTTTATTGTCTTTAGAGATCAGTGCTATTCGAAAACCTTCCTGGTTTGAATTCTCTTTCCTTCTCCATACTGTAGATGGTTTTATGATAGGAGCATCTTATTTTGTATTTGTGCAATATTGTGCTTTGTGACCAAGATTATTGCATTTGTAGCATATAATAGTTTGATCCATTAGTGGATCAAATGGATTGTAATTTCTGTTGACATATCCATAAGAATTTCTAGTTCTACTATTTACATGATTTTTCCTTGGATATCCATAATAATTTATGTTTCTCACATAGTTGTTTCTTGCATTGATTTTGCAGTGAATTTCTTTGTGTCCAAAGTTTATGCAAGTATAACAATGACCAAGAAAGATATTCTCACACATGATATGGAGTGACCTTCTTGGTGCTTCATGCCTTCTGAATTCTGGTCTTTTGTTCTAGTAGGAGGTGTTATGTTCCTGTTGTTCTTCAACTCCTTCTTGATTGTTCTCATACCTGGTATCAAAGGACCTTCTTGATGTTTCACCCCTTCTAAATTATAATCTTTTGTCATCTTCATGTTGTTCTTCAATCTCTTCTTGATTATTGATTCCACTTCTTAAGGCATTTTCATATATTCTAGAATATCCTTCATCTTCCTTTCTTGATTTATCTATGTCTGTTGTCTTCAAACTGTTATTATATCCAAGTCCTTTCTTATCATATGGTGACCTATGATTTCTAAGAATTTTGTCCATCTTTTCAGTACTTTTTTCAAAATTCTTCAATTTTTCTGTTGTCAACATCAACTCTTTTCTTGTCTGATCCAATTATTCTTTTAATTTATCATAATATTATAAATTCTCCTTCAAGTTGTTAATTGTCTTTTCAAGATCATGATTTTCTTCTTCAAATTTTGACAATTCAATTTTCAACTCTCTATTTTTGTTTCTGAGCTTGCTATTTTCTTGTTCAACATGCTTTAATTTCTTAGGATTCTCATCATATTCTTGTTCACTTTATATGATTTCCTTACCTCCCCAAAAAGAGTCAAATCATGTTCCTTCATCAAACTCTTCTTCAGAATTGATTTCTTCTATTTCAGAATTTTTTTGATCATCATTCTGAGTTTCTCGAGTTATGAAGAGAACTTCTCTTACATATTCTTCTCCATCGCTTACATCTAAAGAAATACCATCCTCCTTGGAATAGAGGCTCTTTTTCTTGTAGAATATTTTATTTTCTTCAAAATGTCATTTCTTATAATAGGACACTGAAAAATTTAAAAGGTAACTTACCTTTGTATTTGTCAGTTCCCCTCTTGATATTTCTTGAAAAATGTGCTTCTTCTTCATCTGAATCATCTCTTGATATTTCTTCTACCTTGTGTTCCTTGTTACTTGTTTTCTTCATCGCTTTAAAAGATGATTCTCTGTTTGATTTTCCATTTTATGTACATGTTCTCATTTCATATGCTATGAGGGAGCCATGTAATTCATCCATTGTCATTTTGATCAAATCCCTATTTTCTTCAATGGTCGAGAACTTGGCATCATATCTCAAAGGAAGTGACCTCAGCACCTTTTGTACAACCAAGGATTCATCGAGTTGTTCTCCTAATCCTCTGATAGCATTGACAACTTCATCTACTCTGAGTAAGTAGGTTGCAATATCTTACTTTTCATCCATTTTCATATTTTCAAACTTCTCTCTGTGTCATTGAAGCTTGACCTTCTTGAATTTTGGATCACCTTCATATATATTTTTAAGTTTATCCCATACCTCTTTAGATGTGTCATGACCCATCACCTTGCTAGAGAAAATTGTTGTTAATCCACTGAGGATAACATGCCTAGCCTTTGAATCACAGCTCATTAATTTCTTCTCATTTGGATCAATTGGAGCATATTATGGGAATTCATAGTCATTGACAACTGAGATCCATATATCCACTCCTAAAGCTATCAAGTAAGTTTGTATTCTATTGCTCCAGTATGAATAATTGTTTCCATCAAAAAGTGGAATCCCATTTGGAATGCGGCCTTCCATTTTTGCTCACGATATTCCTTCTCATGATTAGACTATTCTTAAGGTAACCTACTCTGATTCCAATTGTTGATACTAAGAGGCAGGGTGAATCAATATCTAGTATAATTTATTACTTTTTACAACTTTACTTTCCAATCAAATAATATACCCAATGAAAAGAAGAAGAAGAGATACACAATGCATAATAGATATAAGTGGAAATCCATTGAATTTTTTCTTATATAATAAGCTATTTCATTCAAAGGAAGCTACAACTTCCAAGTTCTCTAGCTGAAACTAGAAGGAGGCTCCAACCCCCTAATTTACATGCTCCAACCTGAAGGAAGCTACAACTCTCTAGATTCTCTAGATCCAACTAGAAGGAGGCTCCAACCCCCTTTTATTTTCCCCTTCCTTCCTCCCTTGAATATAAATGATAGAATCAACATATTGTTGTGTAATGATCCCAAGCCAAATTCTTTCTTGGAATCACTAACTACTACTAATTTATTGAGTTATTAAGTGCATACAAGATTCATCAACACATGGAGATCACAATATATTCAAGATGTAGAACCACAAGCAAATATCTGACCTTTTTATTATGAGCAATGTAAGATCAATACAATAGATGGCCAATCTGGCATAAACCTCAGATGGCCATATAAGCAATAGATATGAGCTGATACAAAATGCTCCCAACAATACAAAATAAGCCTCCAAAGGCTGGATATACAATGAAGACTGAATCAAGCAAATCTGAGCCGTACTAATTCTCAACCTCCAAGCTAGAAAGTGCCACGTCCTGATAGAATGTTGAAGCCCTCAATAATTCTTCCCTACTACCAAAAGTGTCCAATCATCCCGAGAAATATGCCAAATGATAGATTGGGCAACTGTAAGGACAACCCATATGTCCAAATTCCCAAATCCACTCTCAAACCCCGTAGATCTGAATTCCTCCACTGAATGGTGCACCCCACTGGATGACTGAAACCCTAGCTGGTTTGGCCCAAGGCTGACTTGTTATGCTATGCAAGCACCCTCTACCTCATATAATAAATCTTAACAGGACCTTGCTTCATGTGTTAAAATGTGCAAGAGGGTTTATGTGTTAAGTTCTTGGTTCTTGCTTGCAATGTACATGTGTGAGAAAGGTTCTTTTACATTCTTAAATATGTGTTATAAATCAATACACAGCCATAAAAACTCTGCAAATGGACAATGGCTCATCCAGCAATGACCTCTTCTACAAGTGGCCTCCAAGCTTCCCTGAGAAAGAATGAGGCAAAAATACCTGTAGAAGTCCTCCAATGGATCTGAAACCTATCCCAATGTGTTCAGAGCATAATAAATAGTCATAAATGACTATTCAGTCTCAGCAAATGAATATGTGCTCATCTGAGCAATGCCTTAAACAATGAGGGCTTCAAGCTTCCTAGAGCTTCCTCAAACTTAAATGGTTAAAAACCTGCATTAAAAGTATTCAAATTCCTATGAAAACCTCACCAATGGACTCAGAACATCCAAAAACCCCTATCTGGGCTTTTTCGGCACCTGATTTGGTCAAAAACTCATCAAGTTATGGCCTCTGCCATTTTTCCCCTTCAAGCTCTGCAACCTGTTCGCCATTCTGCACCTGTGGGTGAATGAAAACCTAGCTCCAGAGCGTTTTCATGTGCATAAACCCAGCACACGTGCGTCTCGCAAAACACGCCAAAATGTAGAACGGTTAACCGGATCAAAGCCCCCAAGCTCGGAGGTGTTGGGCGCATGGGGGGCCATATGGCCACGTCCCAGCGCAATTCTTGGCACCTGTTTCTGTGGTTAAATCTTGGATCGACATGTGGCGGGCGCACATGTTAACCGTTTGAAACCCAAACGAAAAAACCAACACACGCGCCAAACTCCGTTTGTAAACCAAATCCACGCGCGTGGTTTAAAAATACATTGGTCATATGGTAATAGGCAATAGAACCGGGGTTCAATCCCAACTCCCCGCGTACCAAATAAAATATGGTTACAATCATGTGACATACGATGGAACCATGGATTAAAACCTTTGCAAACCAACGTGCCAAAGTAAAACATATTCTCGCGCAAACATTTAAAATCGGTCGTATAACATGTTTTATATGCATTGGTTTTAAACTATGGGTTACAAACACCACTCCCGCGCGCATTTTGAAACAAGGGGTATGGTCGTATGCCTGGTGAAAAGGACCACGGGTTAATTGTTGTTTGAACTGCCGCGCACCAAATGAAAATTTCTTCGGTCATATGAATGTGCATAGAACCGGGGGTCGGGGCTAGCCCCGGCCCGACCCCCCACCGTATATAACAAATCACCATTTTAAATATATACAAAGGCACATATATAGTAAGAAATGACGTGGGGCTCGATGGTTGGTGGAGGTTTGTAAAGGCGTTGCAAGTGGGGAGGTCTGGGGGTCGAACCCCGCGACCTCCTTATAAATTTTAAATGACCAATTAGTCAAACTCGGGGTGCCACGTGGCACCCTTCCATACGCCAAAGAAGATGCCACGTGTCCTAATGTTATTCACCCACTGTCAACCATTAAATGTCTGCCACGTGTCGGTCGTACAGTTCCACGTCATCAGTACGGACTATGCACAGTCAGCAGGTACGGACTGTACGGCCTGCCACGTCATCACTGTACGGACTGCCTAGTCAGCACCAAATTTTTGCCTGTTTGGATCGGCGAACAGACCTCGATAACTTCTCCATACGGACTCCGTTTGCGAAAATAAATATACTGCCGGAATCAGGAGAACGAGATGGACGCAATGGCACCATTTTCGTCGCATTCCGAGCACTTTGAAATTTGAGCAAATTTTAGACCCCTGGTCCAGATTCTGATCACGCCTTCCCACTGAAAGGATTTTGGACCCGCAAAATCTTATAATTATCGATCTGAGCCTCAATACTCTTCTCCTTTCAAGTTCTATCCATTGATTCTACTTGAAAAGACTTTTCGACAATCACCTGGGTACCTTGACATGCCTTGCACTGCAATTGACTATGTCCCTCAACCACTGCTCTCTGGCTGCTGCTGACCTACTGCTCTCGCTGTACTTGGAAGACTTCCAGCCTTCCCACTGAGAATCAATTCCCTCTTGTGAACTCTTTTGACGTCAACAATCCACTCTCCAATGGCTGCAAAATTTTCCTGCGACATCTTGTCACAAGCCAAGAAAACCATCAATCTTGAAAATGAATTATACAAGACTGAAAAATAATGACAGCAAAGTCTTTTTGCTCTTCAAGCAACTGTCGCCTCTTGTGCTTCATCAAAACACATAGTGTTTTCCTGCATTTTAGTGCACTCAAAATTGACTTACAAGTCATCCAACACAATCGACTAAACACAAGTCGAAAACCATGAACGACATAACATAGTCGCCAAGATAAAATCGACACAAGTCGAGACTCATGTGGAATGTTTCAACCTTCCAAAATGACAAGTCTAAAATCATGATAAACAATCATGCAACAAACATGACTCATCCATGATGAACTAACATCAAGTTCATTGGTTATGCACTTTCAAAACCAAATGCATGTGCATAGTTTCTTCAACTCTCTTCCCTGTAGAAACATAGGTACTCAAACCCAAAGCATGTGGGTACTAATGAGCTGAAAATGAAAAGTATATGTGGCTGTAATAAAATGGACAGCATACCCCTCTTTGACATGTTCTTGATGAGGTGGTACAACACAAGTATGCTTTCAAAAGAAATTGCATTCAAATGCAAACTTTGCCTCTACCAAATGATGACAAACTACTGCAACTTGTCAAGCTTCATCAAAAAGAAAAGCTAAGGCTGAAATGTGCACCTATACAAAAAGAATGCAAGCCTTACTTACGCAAGAAATCAATCCACTTCTTACCAAGCCAACTCAATGGCGAATCCTTCTGCTGAAAGTTGTCTTCTTGTGAATCATCTGGACCCACTTCAAT
>ML826510.1:80627-115811 GCA_009831015.1 Picea engelmannii
GATCAAGGCTCGTGCAGTTCTTTAGCGATTGAGTGCCAAAATAGTCAAGTACAGAGAATGAGCAATAGAATTCAAGGAAAGTCTTTCAGCCCCGATGGACCAACATAGGTTCCCGTATGCCAACACATGCGATGATCTCTTCATCAAGTGGTTGGAATATGAGAAGATTCATCCACTCCAATAAAACCATGAGATGATTCTCAAAGAACAAAGAGATCAAGCGCCACGTGGTGATATTTTCTGTTACATAACTTAAAATTGTAGTAGCTATTTTTAGTTAGTGATTCTATATAAATAAAGGGATCGACCTTTTAGCAAAGGTCAATGGTTTTTGGAAAGACCCTCATTTTTTGAATTGTAAAGAACTATTTCTGAACTACCTTAATTGAGAAGTTGTGTTTAGGACTGGAGACAAAATTATGTTTTTCATCAAAGGTGTTATGTGATTGGATTGAGGAGGAATTACTTCCAAATTTATTTCAGTAATTGATGTTGTAATGAGTAAGAGTTTTTGAATCTATTGATAAGTTATTTGTTTCAATATTTTTGCAGTTCTTTTGTTCTTAATGATGGAAAGGAAATCATTGTGTTAATGTGTGATTGTTGTTATAGTTAAGTAAACTATTTTTCTTTCAAACATATTATTACATGTGTGTTTCTCTTACGATAATTGTATCTTAGTCAATGTTGAAATACCAGCAAGTTAATGTATTAGTACCAGACTTGTAATAGGTGTGAGTATCTTGTCATCATGCTTGAGCACGAAGGTTTTCCCAAGCTCAACCTTCTTCAGTAGTTAATAATCCCTTCTACCAGTTGGTTTATACTAGCACACATCATTTTATCATACTCATCTAACAAAAGAAAAGATAAAAAAATAGAACGTTTAAACTGAAGGAGGAACTTTCATAGGAAGATATCCTATCAATCACCATGTAAATATCATTGATAAATCAACTAGATCGAAATATTTGGAGAAACATTCCACCATTAAACGTTGCAGAGTCTAGTTGGGCCTCTAAGGCAGGTTTGGTTCCTGTTGTTGAGTTAAATGGATTTAGAACCCCTCAACAGAATTTGTACTCGAAGGAGGGCTGACAAATGAATGGCTAACAATATTTCTAATATAATATCTCGCATAGCCTACAGATTCAAAACATACCACATGCATGGATAGTCATTCTCAAGACAACCCACATATAGAGAGTACTCTCGAAATGAGTAACTGACCCTAGCATGAAGAATAAAACCTTTTCCCTTAAATCCCTTACGCTCTTCCTCACGAGGAGTTGAACCAATTCAGAAGAATCACAAGAGATTACACTCGGCAAATAGGATTGTTACCCTTAGCCTCGTTAATTCCTCATAGAAAGAAAGTAAGAAGACTAGTGGTTGATACCCCTGACCGTGATTTTGTTCACACAATAGAATACTTGATATGCTTTTCCCTCACTAAGATCGAACAACCCCTTAACCTTATCCCCAAAACACCAGTTGGTAACTACTCTGAACCAAGCAATTTCAAATCTGACGAAGAAGGGTTTAACTCAGATCACTCAGTCTCAGAATCAAATGACATGGAGGGTAATAATGAAAATAATGAAGAGAGGGGAAATCCACCTCCAAATAACCAACCTTGGTTGGCCATATATGCTCTGGAAATCCTAGGATGGGTACATAACCTCCCTCGACATCTAGAAAAACTACTTCCCAAGTTTGACCATGTAACCTCTGGATTTCCTAAAGACCATATTAAAAAGTTAATACTAGTGATAAGACTGATGAACGTACAATGTGAGGAAGTAGTATGTGGACTTTTTCCTTATACCTTTGAGAATTTATCCTCGGCTTGGTATTTTAACTTGCCCGTAGGGTCCATAACTAGTTGGACGAAGTTTCAAAAAGATTTCTTAGACAAATTTGCAGAAGAAACCACCACATGAACTTTGATGGCTGAACTCTTTACCACCACCATGAGTTCAAAAGAGAAGTTTAAATACTTCAATAAGAGGTTTACTACTATCCTGAACAAATTTCAACCTGAAGCTAAACTTACCCAGGAGTTGCAAATTGAGGTATATGCCAATGCTCTCCCTACATCTATTTCTATGTTTGTGAAAAGGGTTGCCAAACATACCCTAGCTGAGAATTTTGAGGAAGACAAAATGATTGAATTCCAAATGAAGGTATGCAAAGAGGGCTAGCTCTCACTAGTTAAGAAGGAAGTTCAACCTCTACCTAAGAGAGCATTTCTGCTGACTAGACCTCTGAGAAAACAAACAGAACAAGGTACCGAAAATGGAAGCGAAGATATAAAATACCTACAAGAGATGATAAAGAAACTCTTGAATGAAATCATAGACATGAAGAGAAGTTCCAGGGAAGGAAACCAAGGTCAAAGGCCCTATAAACCCTTTTTCAAGAGAAACCCACCTTTCAAAGCAATCGAACCTCCCCCAGCCAACTTAAACATCGATCTAGGTAATGTAGCCTCTGACTCTTTCTCTACTTATCATCAAGAGAAACATTCTGAAAGAGACTGTCCCCAATGGGTGCAAGCTATGAATTTAATGGAAAATTGGTTCCTAGATGAAGTTTACCTTACCTAACAATCAAGCGGCTCAATGGTAAACATCGTCGATTAGGAGGAAGTTGACCCGCCAGAAGAAAAAACCATGTTGTTATGGGATCTTGACTTGTCGATGCCTTCTGATGATGTATTTGAGGTTCAAGAACCGCCCACTGAGGTTTTGGCTATGCACATGCAAAGTAAGGTTCAATCGGTCTCAAATGACCTTACCATTTTCCAATCTTCAAGGGGGGAAAAAATAGTCGATTACTCGAAAGCACCTTTTGCCTCCCAAAGAGATCCTATAAACATCCATACACGGGAGTCTCCCAAGCTAGAATACAACATAGTGGAAGAATTAAAACATTTGAAGGCTAATGTGTTGGTCATGGACATGTGTATAATTCCCCAACAAAAGGATTTTCTATTACAAGCCTTAAATTCAATAGAAGCCCCTATAACAAGAACTGACCTGGGGGGGGGGGGTTCCTAGATCCCACAGATCCAAATAATAAACCAAATGTGCATGCATGCTCTGTATATAAAAAAGGAAATCCTTTTGTCCCACCCTTCCTGTTAATGTTTGAAGTATTCAACATAAATCTCCATAATTTCTTAGTTGACTCAGGGGCATCCTCCAATGTTATGCCATTATCTATCTGCAAGAAATTAAATGAAGTTCCGCTCAAAAGTGATAAACACGTTATACAACTAGACAGAACTCAAGTAAAAGTTATTGGGGAACTCAAGGATGTCATGATCAGAATGGGTACACACCTAAAATTTGTTCAAGTAATTGACATCATTGTGGTAGATATACCAGAAGCTTATGGACTGCTACTTAGTCGATATTGGTTTGAGAAGTTGAATGGATACTTTATCACGAAATGGGCTCACCTCTCGTTTCCATTAAATGGGCATGCAAACATGATTAGGATTGATAGGGAAAGGTACCTCAAACATACTGTCACTGATTTAAAATCCTTCAACAAACCCTCATTGGTATATTTCCCCGTGCTAGGAAAGTGCTCATGCAATTCTAATTTCGAAAATTTCTCCCCTCTCTCATCTTATGTGCCTCTCACTCAAAACTCCAAAATGGATTTTCAAGTGAATCTACTAGTAGCGGACGAAGAAATCCTCTTCTATCAAGAACCTCTGTTGGAAACCACAGACAAAGTAGGTGGAGGGGAGGAAGTAACTAGGCATGAAGAAGCTAATGAATTTCACACACAAGTTTGGACCATGTACTTTGATGGGTCTAAATCACAATAAGGGTCGAGAGTAGGATGTATCCTCATTGACCCAAAGGGGAAGTGAAATTTACCGACCTCCAAACTAGAATTTGAAAGCACTAATAACATTGTTGAGTATGAATATTTGGTGCAGGGACTAAAGAAAGTCATAGACTTAAACGTTAAAGAACCAAAAGTCTTTGGGGACTCTGAAATTATCATGAGGAAAGTAAAGAATACTATACATTTCAACTCACCCCGCCTGAGGAATTATCAGCATGAAGTGCATTGACTAATAGAACGTTTTGAAGCCTTTAATATTACCACGATTCCCAGGATAAAGAATAATCTTGATGATTCCCTAGCTACTGCAGCCTCAAGGATATCCCCTTTAGAAGACTATGAAGCCTCCAGGTTCACTGTGGAAATATTCTACAAACCATCAGCACCCAACAATATTTCTAATTGGAAGGTATTTTAAGGAGATGAACGGATTATAGACTTTCTAACTAATCAGGAAAATTTTAAAGACCTGGATTCTGATGATGAAGTGTTCCAAGAGAAAATAGTAGAGACCAATTCCCAAGAACAAAGAGGAGAAACATATCACCCTAGTAACAAACCAAGATTTCACACGATATCGAAAGGGGTAGCCAATTTGGAGAACCTTTTCGACCTAAGGGAAATATTTAAAGGGTCAATGAACACAAAGACAAGGAGTTTGTGTCCCATATACGAGACTATAAATCTAGGAACCCCGAAAAAACCTAAGAATATAAATCTAGGAAAAACAATGTTTAAAGAAGAAAGGAAAGTTTATCTCAAACTTTTTAGAGAATATCAAGATGTTTTTTCATGGTCCTATGGAGAATTGAAAACTTATGACACTCGCATGATTGAACACAAAATCCCATTAAAATCTGGAGTAAAACCCTTTCAACAGAAGCTCAGGAAGTACCATCCATCTCTGGAACCCCTCATGTATCAAGAGTTAAAGAAATTACTAGATGCTAAAATTATCTTTCAGGTTATACACTCTTCCTAAGTGGCAAATTTGGTTCCTGTCAGGAAAAAGTCCGAGGAAATTCACATGTGTGTAGATTTCAGAAATATTAAAAGAGCATCAGAAAAGGATAACTACCTAGTCCCACCGATGGAACAACTCTTAAAGACTGTGTCTGGTTCTGAGATTTCTCCCTTCTATGTGGTTTTTCAAGTTACAACCAGGTGCTATTTTCAGAAGAAGACCAATTGAAAACTACCTTTCAAACTAAGTGGGGAACTTTTTTTTATAAATGCATGCCCTTTGGGTTGATTAATGTAGGAGAAACCTTCCATAGGGCCATGGACTTAGATTTTGGGGGATTGATTAATAGATGCATAGTAGTATACTTGGATGACGTGATTGTGTATTCAAAGAATAGAAAAGACCACATCCAACATCTAACCCAGATTTTCGAAAGGTGTAGGAAATATGGAATATCTTTAAGCCCTAAGAAAACTACCTTCGGTGTCGAGGAAGGGAAATTAATAAGTCACATTATATCTCAGGCAAGAAGTTGCATAGATCCAGAACGAATAAAGGCAATAATTCAGCTTCCCTTACCCCACAACAAAAAGGCTATGTAATCCTTCTTTGGGAAAATTAATTTTGTGAGGAAGTTCATGCCCAATTTCGTTGAAACTATCAAACCCTTACAAAAAATGGTTCGCAAGGATGTCAATTTTAAGTGGGATGATGAGCATAAAGTTTCTTTAAACAATATCAAGACTGCCATATCTCAAGCTCTATTGCTACAAATTCCTAACTTTAGTAAATGTTTTTTCTCTATACTTTCGCCTCCGACCAATCCTTAGTTGTAGTACTGATCTAGAAGGATGATGATAACAATGAGGCACATGTATCATTCATGAGCACTAATCTCCAAGGAGTTGAATTGAATTACCCTGCTATAGACACACATGCTTATGCGGTGTACAAGGCAGTAAAAAATTTCAGATTTTACATCCTAAAAAATCACACCAAAGTCAGTGTGCCTCATCCCACAGTCCAATCCCTATTCACTCAACAGGATATAGGAGAGAGAAGAGGAAATTGGATGGAATTTGTCCAAGAATTTGATCTAGATATAAAACCTGCCAAACTAGTTAAGGGACAAGGGTTGTGTAAACTGGCCGCAGAAGCTCAAGACCAAATAAATGAAGACCCCATTTGGGAGAATGAAGTAACATTATGGTGTAGTGAATCTTTATATGTTCCCCTAGGGAAAGAGTCTTGGTATGGAAAAATTATTTACCTCCTACATCATGGGACTTTCCCAGAAAACCTAAACCCTAAGGAAAGGAGAGCTCTCAGACTAAAATCCACACAATATCGCCTCATAAACTCTGTACTTTTCTGTGTAAATTATGATTGCTACTCTTGAGATGTATCAAACGTGAAGATGTAGATAAGGTTATGAGGGAGATCCATGATGGTCCTACAGGTGGACACTTTGTAGGGAATACCAATGCTCACAAAATACTGAGAGCCAGCTATTATTAGCCTAGTCTATTCAGAGACACTCATACATATGCTAGAAACTAAAATACTTGTCAAATGAGCACAGGGAGAGAAAAGAGAGAAGTTTTCCCACTCCAACCAGTGACCATATCCATACCATTCGAGCAATGGGGGTTATATTTAATAGGGGATATTACCCCAAGTTTGTCAAAACAACATAGATACATATTGACTGCTATGAACTATTTTACAAAATGGGAAGAGGCCATCCCTCTGACTCACGTGAATGAAAAGGTGGTAATTCAATTCATAGAACAAAAACTGATCACAAGGTTTGGTATGCCTTCTGTTCTTATTTTTGACAATGTCACTTACTTTTCTTCCACTCTATTAACATAATTTTCTCTAGACAAAGGAATCATAATCAGATACTCTGCAAACTACTATCCACAAGGAAATGGAGTGGCATAATAAACCAATAAGAACCTAGTGAGGATCTTGAAGAAAACAATTATAGACAATCAGAGGAATTGGCATAGCTCGATTCACAATCTCTTATGGGAAGATAGAGTAACACCCAAGGAAGCTATAGGGAACTCCCCATAGTTTCTGGTATATAGACAAGAATCCATTCTCCCAAATAGATCATATATTCCATCTCTTCATGTTGCTCAAGGTTCAAGAGGAAAACCTTCATCAATTATTCAACAGAGAATTGATACCCTCCTCATGCTGGAAGAGGAAATGGAGAAAGAAAAATCAAAGTTCATCGCTCATCAACATATAGTTAAAAGATGGTTTGACAAGCACAAGGCCAAGGCGAATAATTTTGAGGTAGGGGACCTAGTCCTGAAATGGGATAGAGAAAATGAACCTGAGGGAAAAAATTCAAAGTTTCAGAATCTATGGCTCAGACCTTTATAGGTATCTGAGAAAATTGGGGCAAGAACGTATTAGTTGCAAAATCTGAGAGGGGAACCCGATGCCCTCCTGGTGAATGGCCAAGCCCTGAAACAATATTTTTGTTAAAAAAAAAATGTGTGAGTGTCTTTTCATGTTATTTTTTGATTAGGATAAATGTGTAGGTATAAGGTAGATTGATTGCAGTGTCCTTTCATTCTGGTTTTCCTTTTTTTATGTTTTTTCTTGTAAAAAATTTGTGTTCTGCAAGGCATTGGTTGACCAAAATCAATATGGTGTAGCAAAATCTTATCCTAACTCACACTTACATGCAACATAGGAAATGTTGGGCAATTGTGTTTCTTCTTCAAAGAATTCTATATATGGTATTTGCAAACAAACGACCTTGGTGAGGGATGAAGCGTCTGCCTGGTGGTCTGGTAAAGCCTAAAGGGAAAGATGGAAAGTTGGAATGGACCACATGTACCTTTAGACAGAGCTAGGAAGAATTTCACCTTAACCATTTCATCTTGCAGATAACAAACATCCTCCTCTCCCACTTTCTTAGGGCGTCTCTACCAGAAATGAATCAATTATATTAAATGAGTGCAAAGTAGGAGAGGGTATGCAAATAACTCTGTCGAGGCTATGGACGCTCGCTGGCAATGAAGCAAGGTCTGTGACGTTGGGGTGACTCTGTCGGGGCTATGGATGCTCACTGGCAATAGAGAAACACCGTAGCGAGTGAATGATGATAACTAAAATGGCCTCATGCCATTGAATTCTTTACCCATCTCTTGTCACAAGGGGGTGTGGGTCACGATGAGGAGGAACGAAGGTGGAATAAAGGTTAAAACTCCATAGGCGGGCCTGGATTCATGAACCGGGGAGATTGTAAATGCATGGATAGGAAAGACTCTGATAAAATCAAAGCCAATTAGTTTCTCAACCGGCTTCTACATAAGCTAAGCATGAGGGAAGGAACATAGATTATGCTTTCTCCCAGAGAATCACCATTTGTTGAGCGCTCAACACACCCTAAAATATTTATGAAATTATGTCACTTTTGGGTACCACTTGTTTTCCTTTGTTGTACTGTCTAAATGGAGTTCAATATGGAGGGATGGTTATTTTTGTTTTATGACTCTTATCGATCAAATTGGATTTGTTTTGAACTTGTTAAATGAAACCTTGTGTCTAAAAGAAATTGGCATTCTAACTAAGAATATGTAGCTAACATTGTGACAAGCACATTTTTGTTTGGTGTCGGCAAAATCCAAGAAGGTAAAATGGCCACACAGTAACAATAATTGTCGATCGTTGATGTGCCATCGATGTCGATAAAAGGTAGAGTAAGGTTGTGTTAGTTATTCGCCACGCAGATTCAGGAGATAGCTGATTCCCATCGGCGTCGGTGGAATATGAGAGGATTATATGTTGACATGATCCATGATAAACCCCCTATAGTTAATGATGGATGTGATTTTTTGGGGTCGGTGAAATATCAAAGGGTTAAATCATTGAATATTTCAGCATTGACACATTTTCGATCACCGATTCCCAATGCACTTTCAGGATCAAATTTTTTTTGAGAGAGTTAATACAAGAGCACTTGGGTAAGCTTATCATTGATCGTCGATCCTTGATACTTTCTGGCATCGGCAGGGTAGGATATGTTATTCATGATTAACTAAGGAAAATTCCCTGATTCTGAATAACACGATTAAACGAAGACGTCAGCCTCAAGTGCCACGTGTCTTTGTCGCATAGGGGTTTCTTATGGTCTAGTTTCGTCCCAAGTCATATTAAGGTTCCTTATGTCCTGATCACACCTCCGAGTCAAATTTTCCACGTCATCCCTGTACAAAAATATGGATCGACGTTTGAGCTCTTGCAAGGAGATATCAACGAATGATGTTTAAAGAGAAGCCCCGACCCCTGATCCACCATCTTGATTAGAGAAACGATGGGATGTTTTCAGCATGAGATTAGATCAGATTCTGTCATTTAATAGGCTAGTTGATTTTTCGCCCCACATACATTGTTACCCCATGCGTTGATTGAACAACACAATTTTGAAATCACTGATAGGCCTCATTATAGCCCGCGCCTGCGCCGTCAACCTACAATCGAGTTTAATTTTAAATGTAATGAAGATATGACAACAAATTTTGTAGAACCGCACTCACATCCCGAATTGAATAGATGATGCAACAAGGTAAGTTCATCTCTATTTAAATCATGAAAATGGCTTCGAACACTTCTATTCTGCACACAAGTTTTTCATTTCCATAGCATCCGAAGAAGCAGAGCGGGCATCTCAAGACTGCGTTGTTTCTCATACCATAAAAACTAGTTTAAACAATAAATAGAGGTATGTGTTAAAATTTATCAATTCGATGGTTGTAATTTGTTGTATATATGCATTTGATCTTTTACACAATTTCTAACTATGTTCTAGCTACAGAGAAAATTCCCCCAAGAAATACAACGACTAGACGCTCACAGAGGGAACCTAAGCTAAAGGAGGTGTACATTGGTGAGGGTTCTTTTCCTAGTATTTCGAGGCAGTTGGAATATGCTCCCAGGGAAGAGCCTATCATTAAAACCTCTAAGAAGAAAGATTTCATTCAACCCATGTTTTTCGGTGATACAGAAGAAATAACTGGATCCAAAACAATGCTCCCATAGTGGGGAGATCTATTCAACAGAATCAACCAGGAACATTACCCAAAGTATATCCCACACATCGACCTGGATTTTAGGGAGCTCGACGATCATGTTTTCCTAAACATTCGACGATCATGCTTGCACATGGTGTCTTGCCAAACTCCAGTTTTCCCATGCATTGAGGTTTTCATTTGGCTAATTGATCATATAGATGCTCAGAAGTTCCTCATCAATGATGAGAATGGCGTGTGTGTCGTAGTTTTTCTCCCGACATATGTTCAGAAGTACTACAAGCTCAGTGACCCAGAGGAGCGGCTGAACACAGACTTCGTGGTGAATTTATATGAATTCCATGACACTATCCAACTGATGGCCTCATGGTGGAAGGAGAACAAGAAATTCACAAACCAAAGCAATGGCTGGTATGGGACAGTTAACTTTAGAGAGCCATACATCTACTTGATGGATCTCATCTGCCAACTGTATGGAGAAAAGGACTGCTCCAAGTTCTTAGAAGCATGGATTCCCCTGGAAAACACTGTGGTGATCTCCAGAAGTAGCTTCAATTGGGGAGAAATAATCTCCAAGCAATTGAGCATCTGTGTACAACAGGCTCAGACGCCGAAATAAGGAGAAGAACCCACTTTTCACATGGCCTCGTATCTACTAGATGTATTATGTGCGAGGAATGTATTCACCAGGATGAATTTCAGTTGGCACATTGTGGAACTACCTGTTCAAGTCTACTTCAACATATTATGGGAGAACAGGTACAAAAAATCCTATGCCCTTATTTTTGATGAATTCATCCCCCGATTCTATGTCATTTTAATTAAAAAGGAATGTTCAAGGTTGTCTGTAGCAACCAAGAAAATGATATCGAAAGTAGGCCACTGGTATCTAGATGAACACACAACTTATATCAAGTTGTTCAGGGCCATCGGAGCACCATAGTTTCTCCCTGCTCATGTCCTAGACCGACTCATTGTAAGAGAAATTTGTTATCAGATGATCCTATAGGGATATAATGGCACACTAGTTAAGGACAAGAAACACAAATTCATACCCTACAACTTCCATGTGGGGTTTTACATAGTGAAATACACTACTCAATCCAAACAAGAAGGTCTGAGGTAGATTGAATTTAGGTTCCCTTCATGCTAGTTCTGCAAGCACAACCCTACGGGCTTGGTTCCCCAACATGCTTCACAAGTATCGTCATGTTGGCCATACACGCATGATAAGTTTGAGGATGATATTTTTACAGAATGAGCTCAGGATTGGGAGGAGGTAGTACAAAGTAAAGCCAACCTGAACATGACCAGGTTCAAGGCTATGAACATGGATGAGAAGGTGGAAACAATAGATCATTTGGCTCAAGAGGATCTTAGAGTTAGGGAAGAAATCAGAGAAGCAGAGACCACAGAGGCACAAAGGAGAGGATTTTTGTTGCTGGAGGGATCCCAGAGAATCATTGACCAGTTACAAAATGATCTTGAACTCGTAGAGATGATGAGGATCCCATCAGACAACCCAATCACAATAAGAGAAGAGCCAAGTGGCTTATATGCAATACAACTAGAAGAAATCACTAGTCTGGAAAACCCTAGAGATCTATCACCATAGATTAGATCACCATGGACCATTCCAACCCAGCCTGAGGTTTCTGGGATGCTAGGTGAAATAGGTGCACCAAACCCCATGTTTTATATGATAACCATCTATGACAATGAGGAGAGTTTGAAGGTCTCCCTGGTAACTCTGGTACCGATTACAGAGGAGAAGGAACCTGAGAAAGCATATGCTCCAAGTCCCGATGCTCCAATTCAAAATCTTCCATCGCAACCATGAGGTCGAAATTTTCTTAGAAACTGAGTTGATCAACCTGTCGGGGACTCCAAAAGACAACTCGAGGGATGAGCTAGGATCAGGTGGTCAAAAAGAGGAATTTCAACAACAATATATCGGCACCTTGATAGTCGACTACCAAGTAAGTACTGAACCTACCCCTCGTTCTTCAATTTTGGTCGATACCTCACCAGCCGATGAACAACAAACGGAGTTCAAGCCATCAGAACATATGAAATAATTCTGGGAACCAATCCTAGAACATATACACACAACAGGGAGCTTGGGAAACACTCTAACTTGGGGAGAACCGAAAATACCTAAGCATGTTGATGAGGTCGTTGATATATAAGAAATATCTTATGACAAGAAGAAGAAAGCTATCATGAATATGACCACCAAGAATAGAAGACTCACACTGGATAGCTCAATCCTCATCACCACAGAGGAGAAGTTGCTTAGTACAAAAAATGCAAAGACATCTGAGCTCATCGGTGTAGGGATGGCTATCACGAATGCCACGTTGGATCGATAAAGGAGAGATGAAAAGGATCTAGCCACTACCCTAAAGTATTTGGATCATATGCACCATTTTTCAAAATACTATCAAGACTCAACGCAGCCCACGATGTTTTTGAGGAGTGAGTTCCAAGATGCTTATGCAAATTTCATAGGTGAACAATATATTTTCACTGTTGGCATAGCTTATTTCCAAGAAGATACCCTTATGGCACTAGCAACCTGCAAGGATGTGGAAAGGTGGTATGAAGAACCAAACCAAGTGGTAGAAAAGATTGATTATGTCAGCGCAGTGAAAAAGGGCAGAGATGCCAAAGAGCATGATATTTAAGTTCTAAGGGATAACAACATCAATCGAATCAGGAAAGAATTTGAATACTGGGTAAATATGGACCATGAACCTCAGTGGGAGATACATAAGAAGTGGGTCGAGTGCGAAAAGGGATGGGAAAACATTAATTGAGAGATGAAAGGCATCGGCCTCCCAGAATTTGGCTCACCCGAAGACTTTGTCAACCTGCATGACATAGTCAAGAGACATGCAGAACAAGACTTGACATGGACATCAAAGATCGTACAGTTGGAAAGCATGGTGCCAGGTCAAATACAACAATTTATGGAGCATCCGATCAATGCTCATGCAGTTCTTCAGTGACTGAGTGCCAAAATAGTCAAGTACAAAGAATGGGTAGTAGAAGTGAAGGAAAGCCCTTCAGCCCCGATGGACCAACACAAGTTCTCGTATGCCAACACATGCAAGGATCTCTTCATCAAGTGGTCAAATATGAGAAGAGTCATCCACTCTAGTAAAACCATGAGATGATTCTCAGAAGAACAAAGAGATCAAGAGCCACGTGGCGATATTTTGTGTTACTTAACTTAAAATTTTAGTAGTTATTTTTAGTTAGTGATTCTATATAAATAAATGGATTGACCTTTTAGCAAAGGTCGATGGTTTTGGGGAAGACCCTCATTTTTGGAATTGTAAAGAACTATTTATGAACTACCTTAATTGAGAAGTCTTGTTTAGGACCATAGACAAAATTACCTCCAACTTTATTTCAGTAATTGATGCTGTAACGAGTAAGTGTTTTTGAATCTATTGATAAGTTATATGTTTCAATATTTTTGCGGTTATTTTTTTCTTAATGATGGAAAGAAAATCGTTGTGTTAATGTGTGATTGATGTTAGAGTTAAGGAAACTATTTTTCTTGCAATCATCTTATTACATGTGTGTTTTTCTTACGATAATTGTATCTCAGTCACTGTTGAAATACCGACAAGTTAATGTATTAGTACCAGACTTGTAATAGGTGTGAGTATCTTGTCTGCATGCTTGAGAACGTGGGTTATCCCAAGGTCAGCCTTCTTCAGTAGTTATTAATCCCTTCTACTAGTTGGTTTATACTAGCACACATCATTTTATCAGACTCATCTAATAAAAGAAAAGACAAAATAGAGAACGTTTAAACTGAAGGAGGAACTTTCATAGGAAGATATCATGTATATCACCATGTAAACCCCATCGATAAATTAGCTAGATCGAAATATTTGGAGAACCATTCCACCATTAAATGATTTATAGTCTAGTTGGTGCTCTAAGGCGGGTTTGGTTCCTGTTGTCGAGTTAAATGGATTTAGATCCCTTAGGTATTTGGAGAGATGCCTAAGGGTCTTCCACCTACTCGAGATCATGACCATGTTATTCATTTGCAACTAGGAAATGTTCCACCTAACATTATGAATCACATGTATCCATATGCACATAAGAGTGATATTGAGCATATGATCCAACAAATGTTATATGTGAGCATCATTCAACCTGGCCAAAGTTCTTTCTCTTAATCGGTAGTGATGGTTACGAAGAAGGATGGTTCATGGTGTATGTGTCCATATTATAGACAACTCAAAAAAATGACTATCAAATATGAGTTCCCTATTCCTATCATTTATGAATTATTAGATGAATTGCATAGAGAAATTTTCTTTACTATGTTGGATCTTCATTTGGGATATCATCAAATTAGAATGAGGCAGGAAGAAATTTCAAAAAACAACCATCTTTATAACACATGAAGGTCACTATGAGTTTTTGGTTATTCCATTTGGACATACTAATGCACCTTCAACATTTCAAATATTGATGAATTCTATTTTCAAACCCTTCCTTAGAAAATTTGTGTTAGTATTTTTTGATGATATACTAATCTACAACAAATCTTGGGAAGAGCATGTACACCATGTTGACAGATTATTACAACTTTTGGAAGAGAAACAACTTTATGCAAAGCCTTTAAAGTGTGTCTTTGGGGTTCAAGAAGTGGAATATTTGGGTCATATTGTATCTCATGAAGGTGTAAAAGTGGACCTTAAATGATCTGAAATGGATTCAGACTGACGAATGGGTGTAAGACTCAACACTTGTAATATCAAATTGACCATTAATGAAGGTAAATAAATTTCATAAAGAAATGAAAATTTGAAAAGTCTAATAGGACAAAAATGAGAACATGAGAGGAAAATGCATAATTAAATGTGATTTAATAATTGAACAAGAGATAAGGATGAGGTATGGGAAACTAAGGGTCAGTTCTATTGGCCTTCCCCCTACCCCCCAACTCTCCCTATTTCTTCCCTCACATTCATTTGCAATGGATCTTTTTGTTGGTTGTGGAGCCTGATTATCTTCCTGATTTAGATGTTTGTTTTTAGTCGTGCTTGGACCCCATTCCCTAACAGGGGGGTGGGGGGGATTTCCCCCCCACAACTATCACCAAGGGAGTCCAGGGGGGATGACGAAAAGTTTTGTATGCCCCCCCCCCCTAGTGGGGGATTCGAGGGTAGCACCCCTGAAGATAAATTTTCGGAAAAAATTGCGTTGTAAAATATTGTAATTTTGTAGTCAATCTGGACCATTCAATATAAGATCGCAAATATGATTGTAGAAGTTATTTAAGGGTTTTTTTCCCTAGAAGGAAACCGTCTTTTATGAGGGAATTGTATTGAGGTTGTGTATGATTGCAAATATTGTATTCTGAGAGAGGAGATTGTGAGAGAGAAGAGGAAGTTACAATGGTCATGTTGCAGGTTGTATTCCTTCATTTTGCTAGATAATAAAAAGGAAGGACCGGGAAATTTATCCGATGGACGTAACACACACTGGGTGAACCACATATATATGTGTCTCTATTGTATTTTGTATCTTATTTTTTTTATTTCTGCATTTGTTTTATTTTATTTCTCTCTGATCCTATTTTTCTAACACTTTTTGGCTAGGAGAGAAAGATGCATAGTAGGCATTGAAGGTAGTGTAACCAAATATTTCCATAATGAAAAGAATGATCCCCATTCAAAAATGGTTTTCCCATTTGAGTTCCAGGGTAAATATTGTGTCCATTATGTCTTGTATGGGATTGATATTTCTTTTTGTTTTTGGTGTTTATTTTGTACTTGAGATTGTTTCTTACGCGTTTCTAGTAAATGCATCTATTGTTTTTAATGAAAACCTCATCGCAAGAACATAGTTAGATCCATTCATAATTTAGTTCTCTCACTAGAACTTAATGAATATAAATAGCTTGGAATGATCCCCATCCATCTACAGCTTAGTTAAAACCAACATTGGATAATATTTTTATTTTCTAGGAAATTAAATTGTTTCTTGGTTGGTTAATCTACGTGGCTAGTTGATCCCCCTCACTTTCTAATCGACTTAACTCCCTCAGGTCGACTTGAACACCATTGGGTTGAATTATTTAATGTTGGGGTGTCTAAAGTAATTTCCAATTCAATTTTAAATCTAATGGGCGAGTTTACATTCCCCTTGGACATCTAAATTGAATCTTGAGTCAAATTTACATTGCCTGTGAATTTGTAAACCTTGCTAGGAGAATTTCTACGTGTTGGCCAAATTATCTTACTCCTCTGAATTGCAATTTCATCCCCATAGTTGAACCACTTATTCCAATTCGATTTAACATTGTCTGGGTCAAATTAGTTTATTTTTCGGTCGATTTTCTTACTTGGTCAACTTACCTATCTTCCATCGGTCGAATCATATCTAGTATGGTCGACTTACATCTCTTCTTTCGATCGACTCAACTTCTGTCGGGTTGAATTATCCTCATTATCAGTTGAATTTATTGGTTCTAGTAGAATTCCTTTTGCTAGTGTTAGCACTCTGTAAATTTCTTCAGATGATAAACAAACAACAAAGATAATTGTTTCAACCAACTTTAAGTTGGATGCTGACCCTTCCAACTAAAGAGGGCTCTCTCATACAGGAAAATACTGAAAATAATAAAAAAGATTTGGCAATGGACATGCAGAGGTCAGATTCTAAAATAGGAAAAGTTTTTTAAAAGGGTTGGTAGGAAAAACAAGAGAACAAGGCCATTGAGAAATGGGGTCAACTCCTGAAATCATATGAAGATTAATAAGCTATGTGTTCCTGAAGGAATGGAGGCAAAATAGGTATTGTGTTCAGCCAAATAAGATATATGAGATGGCAGTTGGAAAGAGATGAAAGACCACTATGACAAGAGGCATCTAACTGAGGATGAATCTCTTGGTATAGCTTTAGAAGAAGTAACATAAAGGCTAGCTACCGAAAACACATCACCAATAAAGGGTGAATTCTGAACCAGAAACCAATAAACACATAACGAGTATAATTAATATGAGAAGGAGTACCAACAAGATGAATTTATTATATTACTTAAATATTATTACTAGCATCAAAACACATTCATGAATATGAAATACAAGAAAACATATTGAACATCAACACCATGATGAATCTCGGCTATCTAACAAAACCTTCTCTACTTGTATTAAAATTCATAAGAAATCAAAAAATTTTCCTGCTACAAATGCAAGCCCCTCTCCAACCAGTCGAACCATTCTTTTATATTTTTAACCATATATATAGATAAATTACATACGAGGCCAAGAAAAACAGGTCATTCTTTCCAAGATTCCAAAAATAGACATCGATTACAGAGGGAGTAACTCATCAAAACCGAACTTCTACTTTCTAGTGAACAGTTACAAACAAAAACCTAAATACCTGGGATCTTTATACTAAATACCACCTTTCTACAGTATCAAAAGATTCCTTGAGATATACTTGATTTAGTTTGTTATTATATTTTATATTTTCAATTTCTTCCTTTAATGTGTCAAGCCAGCTAGGCTGATTTTCTTCAATGCTTTTGACTGTTCCAACTTTAGCCTCCCCCTTTCATTTTTTTTTTCCTTTTTCTTACACCATCTTGTGTGTTGTATCCATCCGCATATCTAGTAATAATCAAATCCTTCATAATAGGATTCAGCCTGATCTCTTCACTTAATCTTGGCTCATCGCCAGATTTTGTTGATTGGATTTGTGTAGCATGCTTTTCTCTCTTTTTATTTGATAATTCTGTCATATTATTTGAACTTCCTGATTTGTTAAAAACCACTGAATATTTATCCTCAACTTCCTCTAGTTTGTCAAGAAACATGAGCCTATTTCCCTCAAATTGCACCTCTGTTGGACGAGTGATTTGATTTGCAGATATCTCTCTATGGAATAAGTCATTAATTTCCCAAAATAGAGTAATCTCACCTGGGTTTTGATTAACATTCGAAATCAATTATAATTATTCGATGTTGATGAAAAATCCTTATGGGGATAATGGTTTCTTACGTTCGGCTATCAATTTTCAATGATGAGTATCAAATCAGTTATTTGCCAACGCTTACTTGTCACTACATGGACGAATGCTACACAAGCAGGTGTCTCAGGATGATTAGACTCACCGTCAAGTTTCATTGTCATGTGTAGCCCTCGGATTAGAACCAATTAGATATTTTAACCTTCACGTCATTTCAAACTCCAAAATATCTCCCAACCGTTGATCTCGGAGGATGGCGATCTATATCCTTTTGAACTCGATTTACTTAATGCCTCTTCCAAATTTAATCTCTTCTACCATTTTCCGATCCTTCCCAAAATTTATCCGACTTCCAAATCAGTTTAGCACCTCGCTAAACCCTGAAATCTCGATTTTACACCAAAAATTTAAATGGTGATAACATGGGCTAAACTGGGGATTCTATCCTCCCAACAAGGTAACAAACAACTTGTAGACCCCGTGCCTGGTCCATTGGGTTGTTTCCAAAACATGTGTGTACCCTGCTCTCAAATGGATATTGAACGTTGGATACACCCCTAAAATTTAATTGTGCACACTACTTGAAAATTCGAACTGAAAAATGCTTGATTAGAAAGCTTATTCGCACCTACCTACCCTAACTGTTGAAATGAAATTACAATCAAGTGAAATAATAATTCCAATGCAACCATGCAAGCATTTCATCCACTGTTTTTTTTTTTTGCTCATGCTTGTTCCAAAGCCTGTTGACTGATAATTTGTTCAAGAATTTACCCATACATTCAAATATCAAAAAATAAAAAACATTTCAACTGTCTACTGCCTCCAACAAAGACGCAAATGGATCCTCTAAAACATGCACAAAACAACAATCATGTTTCATCCCTTCTACTGCATTCTTGTTTTCATGTGGTTTAACTTGTTGATTTCTATCAAGACGCTGAAAAATCTGCTGAGACTGCTGGAAATAACAATTTTCTGAATCATAAGACAGTGCTGGCCGAAATGAAACCCCTGGTGGAAACCAATCCATATCCAATACTGACGTTGATTGACCATCATCTTTATTTCCAAGTTGGTAGTTGAGCACATGATGCAAATTTGAACTGAAATAACCTTCCATGTAATCAACAACACAGTCATTAAATGCATGAGAAGTTTGTTGGTCTTCCTCACTGATAACAATTTGTTCATGTAAAACAATGTCACTGTGAATGCATTCAAACTTCCCTTCTTCATTCATTATCTCATGATTTACTCTCAAAAATTCAAAGGAAGAAAAACATAATGGAAGATAGTTTTCATTTGCAAGTCCACTGCTTTCATCATATTCAACATCATGCCTGGAGGATTTATGATTTGAAACATTATAATCATTTTTCTTCAGCAATTTGAAAGAAGCAAAACACAATGGCAAGCTTCTTTCACCTGATTCAAAACCTTCTTCATTTTCTCCATTGTTGTCATATGCATATTTTTCAATTTCTTTGGATTGTTGAACACACTTATTTTCAGTTTCATCTTCGACCAATGGCTTCAATTTTGAACTGACAAGACCTTCTACATAACCAATAATAGGGTCATCAAACACATGTGAATATTGCTGCAATTTCTTGTCAATTTGTTCCAGTGAATCAGTATGATTTGGCATCAACACACATTCTTTTGCTTCATTGATGATCTTAGAATTTTCTTTCAACAATTTGAATGAAGAAAAACATAAAGGTAAAAAAATGTCTTCGGTTGATTCAATACTTTCTTCTTTGTAATTTTTATAAGTAGGTTGATTTCTCTCATTACACTGTTGAAAATGAACATTTTCTGATAAAGAATATGCAGTTGGGTTTTCTAGAAAGTCAACATCATAATTGTCATCATACTCATAATATATAGGCAATTCAGCAACATATGCAATGTCATCTAACAAGGAAAATCTCAGAACATCAGTCTGCTCTTCAACAAGTTGATTTGCAAATTCATCTTCTTGAATATCTACAAATGAATAAATAAAACAATCAACCCCATTCTTATCATGGGATGGATCAGAAGCTAAATTAGCACCATTTCTTCCAATAAGTGGAACATAATATTTTGCAAAATCATTAGAATTTAAAACTTCAAGAGAGCCTATGATATTATTAACTCTCTGCTCAAGATTCAAATCAATTATTTTATGTTCATATTCATTGTCATGTTCTTTAGCATCCAACTCCTCGTTTCAAATATGTTCACATGCTTGGATATTGTATTTAATATCTTGAGCATCATCAAACATTTGTTGTAAGTACCTAGGTCTTCTTTCCATCAGGAGGAAAGACAAATCTGGATGAAGAGTTGTTATATAATGGACAATGGCAGCACCTTCAATGGGTTGAATTTCTTTGGGCAAATTGTGATAAATACTGGAAAACCTTCTACTGGATGTAGAAATAGTTTCATTTCTCTGCCCTTTTAAGGCATAGAACTCTGTAAGTTGTACATCCAAAGATTTTTTCTTGCTCCAAAACTTCAAAAAGACATTCTTCAATTCCTCCCATGAGCTAATTGTCTCTAGCTGCAAATGTTTAAACCAGTATTTGGTATCCCCTTTCAAGGATTGAGAGAGGTCCCTCATACAAACATCATCATGATCAATCTCAAACAAATCTATAAAATGTTCAAAATCTTGGATGTGTTTTTCAGTTGTGATGGCATTAGGTTCCCCATCAAACAAAGGTAGGTACATATAGTACTTTGGAGGAAAATCATGAAGGATGTGAGGTAATTTTAAAGGAATGTATCTATTTTGAATCTTGGAGGGTGTTACATGAGGTGATACATCAGCCTTGGTTTCATGAGGCTCATCAACTTGATTATGGTCATCACATGGATCGGATGGAAAATTTTGATCAAAATCAGTGATAAACTGAGGAGGTATATGTACAACTTTAGGAGGAGAATATACAATTGCAACACTCTCATGATCATCATTTGAATGCAGCAGGTACAGAAAAAATTGTTTAGCATGTCCAGGAAAGGAAAGAAGGTACTTAGTAACAAAAAATATTATGTCTTGGAAAAAACTCAACTTTACGTACTTGTTTTCTCTAATGATGTCCTTTCATAGCTCTATCAAGGGGTCTCATCTCCCAGTGGAGTATCTGAATCACATTTGAAGCTTGAGTGGAGTCACCAATAAAATATTTAGGATACTGAGTCTTTGGCCGGTGGAGTCGCCATGAAAATTTTGAATTCTAGATTCTTGAAAATGGAGTCGCCATGTGAATGATGTACAACCTTTCTGTGTATGAATACTTTTCACCATCAATACTCAGATCTTAACTTTGTTGTTTCTCCTAGGGAATATTTCACCTTCGTTCCCCGGCAACGGCGCCATTGGGAAATGGGGTCAACTCTTGAAATCATATGAAGATTAATAAGCTATGTATTCCTAGGGGAACAGAGGAAAAATAGGCACTGTGTTCAGCCAAATAAGATATATGAGATGGAAGTTGGAAAGAGAGGAAAGACCACTATTACAAGAGGCATATAACATAGGATGAATCTCTTGGTATAGCTTTAGAAGAAGTAACATAAAGGATGGCTACCAAAAACAGAGCACCATTCAAGGGTGAATTCCGAACCAGAAACCAATAAACACATAACGAGAATAATCAATATGACAAGGAGCACTAGCAATATGAATTTCTTCTTTTACTTAAATGTTATTACTAGCAGCAAAACACATTCATGAATATGAAATACAGGAAAATATATTGAACATCAACACCATGATGAATCTTGGCTATCTAAGAAAACCTTCTCTGCTTGTATTAAAATTCATAAGAAATCACAAAGTTGTCCTGCTACAAAAGCATGGCCCTCTCTAGCCAGTCGAACCATTCTTTTATCTTTTTAACCATATATATAGATAAATTACATACGAGGCCAAGAAAAACAGGTCATTCTTTCCAAGATTCCAAAAATAGACATCGGTTATAGATGGAGTAACTTATCAAAACCGAACTCCTACTTTCTAGTGAAAAGTTACAAATAGAAACCGAAATACCTGGGATATTTCTACTAAATACCACTTGTCTACAGTATCACAAGATTCCCTGAGATATACTCGATTTAGCTTGTTATTCTATTTTATATTTTCAATTTCTTCCTTTAACGTGTTAAGGTAGCTAGGCTGATTTTCTTCAATGTTTTTTATTGTTCCAGCTTTAGCCTCCTCCTTTCGTTGTTTTTTCCTTTTGCTTACACCAGATTGTGTGTTGGATCCATCTGCATATCCATTAATAATAAAATCCTTCATAATAGGATTCATCCTGATCTCTTCGCTTAATCTTGGCTCATCGATAGATTTTGCATGAGATTTTGTTGTTTGGATTTGTGCAGCATGCCTTTCTCTCTTTTTATTTGATAATTCTATCATATTCTTCGGACTTCCTGATTTTCTGAAAATCATTGAATATTTATCCTCGGCTTCCTCTGGTTTGTCAAGAAATGTGATCCCATCTCCCTCAAACTGCACCTGAGTTGGACGAGCGATTCGATTTGCAGATATATCGCTCTGGAATAAGTCATTAATTTCCCAAGATAGAGTAATCTCACCTGGGTTTTGAGTAACAGTCGCAATCACTTATAATCATTGGTTGCTGACGAAAAATCCTTATGGGGATAATGGTTTCTCACGTTTGGCTATCAATTTTCAATGATGAGTATCAAATCGGTTATTTGGCATCACTTACTAGGAATTGCACAAACGAATGGTACACAAGCAAGTGTCTCAAGATGATTAGACTCGCCGTCAAGTTTCATTGTCACGTGTATCCCTTGGATTAGACCCAATTAATAACATTTAACACATGATTTTTGGGGTTTGATGGGGTGGTTTTGAGGCAACCCTCCTTTCTCCCTGAAAATTCTCCTGAAGATGCCATGTACCTTGCAGGGAAACCATGGCTAGAATTTTGGGATCGCTTAGATATTTTAACCACCACATTGTTTCAAACTCTGAAATCTCTCCCAACCGTTGATCTCGGTGGATGGTTATCTATATCCTTTCAATCTCAATTTACTTAACGCCTCCACCAAATTTAATATCTTCTACCATTTTTCAACCCTTCCCCAAATTTATCTAACTTCCAAATCGGTTTAGCACCTCGCTAAACCCTGAAATCTTGATTTTACACCAAAAATTTAAATGGTGATAACAATTGGGACAAGCTACCCTTTTCTTGGAAATTTTTAGATTGCATCGGATGATTTTAAATGTTGTGGGGTGAATTCATCCTCACCTAGGCATAATCAAAAGTTTTTGGGTGTTTCTAAATGTGCCAGGGAATATTTAAAATCTCTTGGGAATGATTAGAAGCTAATGGAAATTTTTAAATGTTGATGGACATATTTTGACTTGCAAGGGAGTTTTTAGATTTCGTTAGCCGGGTTTATAAGTTCATGGGTTAAATTAGATATTGTTGGACATGTTTAGATGTTGCCTAGACACATTTAGAAGTTCATGGGGGAATTTAGATGTTGTCATATGTGTTTAGATGTTGCCTGGGCTTTTATTAGATGTTATGGATTTTACAATTCTCCCTTCAGATATTTGTCTTCATCAAGGGTTGTCAATTTTCCCTCTAATCATTTATTTCCACTACCATACAATCCAATTTATCCATTGAGTACTTTTCTTCATTATTGGTCAACTCATTTCATTGGACTATTTTTCCCCTTCTTTATTTGGCCTACTTTACTTCCTAGTTGACGAGAATCTTGCTCAGGTCAATTGGGTTTTCTCTTGGTCAATTTATCTTCTTCGGTGAACATGGGACTAATAACCGAGTGATGATAAGATTTACAATCCATTGGGTAGTAGGTTATTCAAAGGAGAAACCTAAGATTGGTTGGATCCTTGAGAATATATAATTTACCACTACATTGAAAGTTGGATTCTTGTGTGAAGAAAATCATGTGAATAAAAGGGTCACCAAATGGTTGTAATGTGCAGGGTACAAGTAGGAGAAATCCTTGCAGTAGATAGAGAAGAGAGATATTTGTGAAAAACAGAGGAATGGAGGCCTAGTGTCTTTTGAGTGACGTAGCTTTACATATAAGACTGTAGCAGAGATCGGATTTTAATTTTCTGCATAGTATCTGTGTTAGTGAAGCGAGTGGGATATCAGATCCTTGTTTACGGATCAGATGGTATCATAGAAGTTGCATCCTTGATCATGACACAACTGTCAAGACTTTGAACAGAACATTGCAAACCTCAGCATGGGTAAAGTAAGCATAGAAAAGTTAGAATACCTAAGGTCTAGTAATTATGAGCTTCAGTAGGAGAATGAGCAGTTGAAAGAGTAGGTTCATATGTTCAAGAAGAAGCTTGAAGAATGTTGATACTCCCTTATTGCATTCAGAATAGATTGGGATAAGCATAGAGCACAAATTTTATACTTTGGTGCGAAGGTCATCCATATGGATAACTGGAAAGAGGAAAGGTTCACACAAATGATGATGCAATTACAAAAAGAGTTGGAAGAGAAAGAAAATTCCTTGGAAATGCTTCAAGAATTTGTCCAAGAGAACAAAGGATCAAAGAAAATTTCCATTCCCACTATAGATTATAGAACCATAACTAAGAACAACTTGGTAAGATTACCTTTAGTGGACATCTCTCAAGATCAACTCAGTGAATTAAAGAAGCATACTAGAGGTATTGGCTCTAAACTCCTAAGGAAAATGGGCTATGATGGAAAAGGGCTTGGCAAGAGGAGATAATGTATCTTGACCCCCATTACAGATACACCCTGGTTCAAGCATGGAAACTTGGGATTTGATGGTAGAAGTGAAACTTTCATCGCCATGAATAAAACCATTTTCATGAAGGAAACCGACATGCCAGAGTTGAATTTCTCATAAGGAGAAGGAGAAACAATAGTGAGTGAAGGTGTCAGATCACCACCACCACATCCTTGTGGTAGATTGAAGGAGAGAAGTGATAAGGAGAGTTTGCACACTCAACCCTCACCTGTATTCAAAGACAAAAACAAACTAATAAGTGAAAGAAACAAGAATAAGACTAATAATTCCATGTTGAACAAGACATTTCTTATTTGTCAGTACTGCAAGAAGAGAGTTTGTACCATGTACAGTTATTGGTATGCATATATATGTTATTTTTGTGGAAATAAATTCCATTATGAGGCATCTTGTTGGGAGAAGTAAGCCATGTTCCCCAGACCTTATTGTTTTCAAAAGTTGAATGACAAGAAGACTTGTCCTATTCAACAGAATACACAGGGGCACATGGAGAGGAGCAATATGTCAAGAAGTCCTTGGAGCATAAACAATAAAATTTTCCACCACTGTAATTTGAGTGGTCACTAGGAATCAAAGTGTTGGTGACTTTATCCATATCTTCACCCTAGACACCGCACAACCAGGAGAAGGGTGTGGAGAGTGAAGATTGAGGAATATGAATAGTTATGTGCATCTCCAGTCCAAGTGATATAATTTTTCCAAGGAGAGATAGCATCATAGGAGATAGAAAAACAAAAGAGAAGGAAATTAGATCGATGCCTAGAGAAGCCACAATCTGATTCTTGTATCTGATATTGCATCCAAAGAACCCCATATTGGAGTTGTGTCGTAGAATGGTGCATGGAGTTCAATGGACTTAGAGGAGTCATGAGAATTCCATGTTGTGTGTACAAGCATGGGTTGACATATCTTCCATTGTATGCTAGTTGAAGAATGGCTTGCAAGTGGATGGAACAAGTCCTACAACTAACACATAGGGGTATGCATATTGGTCATTAGAGTGACATGGTTGCAAGTATTTGTTTCTGTGACGAGAAGCAATGGATCCTAACAGAGGAATGCAACCACACTTCACTTGAAGAGTTGTTGCGTGGTGGAAACTCATTGGGGTCACACTAGACATAGACTAGCATTCGACTTGGCTTCATGATTGTGAAATGAAATTTTTCTAGGAAAAAGAGGGAGATGGGAATGAGTGTTGGGTATAGAGTTTGGATCTAAATATTGCGGAGCTAAGAGTCAGTGAGTAGAATTCTACAATGAAGGAACAAGTGAGCCAAAACCAAAGCTATATCCATATCCAAGGACCAGATCCAGTAGCCAGATCCATGATTAAGAGCCATAGTTAGATCCAGAGTTGTTTCCAAGAGCCAGAGTCAGAGCCACGTTCTGAAGGAGCAGACATAACTACATTGATCCATATTGGTTTCCTTGAAAATTTGGGGACCAAAATCCTCTCAATGGGAAGGTGTGATCAAAAATGGATCTAGACCGATGAATGGGTGTAAGACTCGGTACTTGTAATATTAAATTAACCATTAATGAAGGTCAATAAACTTAGTAAAGTGATGAAAATTTGAAAATTCTAATAGGTAAAAAATGAGAACATGAGAGGAAAATGAAGAATTAAATGTAATTTAATAATTGAACAAGAGAGAATGTTGAGGTATGTGAAACAAAGGGTCAAGTCTATTGGCCTTCCCCCTACCCCCTAGTTATCCCTATTTATTCCCTCACTCTTATTTGCAATGGGTATTTTTTTCCAGGAGAGAAAGAGGCATAGCAGGCAATGAAGGAAATGTAACTAGAGATTTCCATAATGAAAAGACTAATCCCCATTCGAAACTATTTTTCCCATTTGGGTTCTAGGGTAAATATTTTGCTCATTATGTCTTGTATGGGATTGAGATTTATTTGTGTTTTTGGTCTTTAGTTTTCATGTGAAATTGTTTCTTACTGGATGCTAGTAAATGCATCTATTGTTTTTGATGAAAAAATCATCACAAGAACATTGTTAGCTCCATTCAAAATTAGTTCTCTCACTAGAATTTAATGAATAGAAATAGCTTGTAATGATCCTCATCCATCCACAACACAGTTAAAACCAATGATCGATAATCTTTTTATTTTCTAGGTAATTAAATTGTTTGTTGGTTGTTTAATATTCATGGATAGTCAATCCCACTCACTTTCCAGATGACTTAACTCCCTCTGGTCGACTTGAACACCATTGGGTCAAATTCTTTAATGTTGGGGAGTCTAAATTAATTTCCAAGTCGAGTTTAAATATAATGGGGGAGTTTACATTCCCATTGGACGACTAAATTGAACATTGAGTCAAATTTACTTTGCCTAGAAATTTGTAAACCTTGTTGGATGAATTTCTACTTGCTAGGTGAATTATCTTAATCCTCTGAATTGCAATTTCATCCCCACAGTTAAATCATTTTTGCTAAGTCAATTTTAATTTTTTTTATTCGAATTAGTTTATTTGTCATTCAATTTCGTTACTTGGTTGACTTACCTCTCTTCCATCGGTCGACTCATATGTCATCTAGTCAACTTACATCTCTTCCGTCAATCGACTCGACTTCCAATGGGTTACATTATCCTCATTTTCAGTCGAATTTACTCGTTCTAGTCAAATTCCTTTTGTCGGGATGAGATACCCTTTTCCTGGATGTTTTTAGATTGCATCGAATGATTTTAAATGTTGGAAAGAAAATTCATCCTCCGCTGGGCATAATTAGAAGTTGTTGGGCATTTCTAAATGTTGCAGGGTCGATTGGCAGTGGAAAGAAATTATTAGAGGGTGAATTGACAACCCTCGATGAAGAAAAATATTTGAAGGGTGAATTGGACAACCCACAACAACTAATAAATTCCCACACAACATATAAACACGTCTAATAACATATAATTTCTCCCATGAGCTTCTAAAGATGTCTAGGCAACATCTAAACATGTCTGACAATTGGTTTTTCTCTTGGTCGATTTATCTTCTTTGGAAAACATGGGCCTAGTAACTGAGTGATGAGAAGATTTACAATCCATTGGTCAACAAGTTCATTAGAGGAGAAACCTGAGATTGGCTAGCTCCTTGAGAAAAAATAATTTACCACTACATTGATAGTTGGTTTGTTGTGTGAAAACAAGTCTACGAACAGAGGGGTTGCCAGCTGGTTGTAGTGTGTAGGGTAAAAGAAAGGAAAATCCTTGCAGTAGACAGATCTTTGTGAAACATAGAGGAATGGAGGCCTAGTGGATTCTGAGTGACATAGATTTATTTATAATACCGTAACAGAGATCAAATTTCAATTTTTCACACAGTATCTGTGTTGGTGAAGCGAGTGGGATATCAAACCCTCATTTACAAATCACTAAAAAATTAAATCGATGAGGGAATGGCCAATTCCAAAAAGCTTGAAGAAACTTAGAGGTTTCTTAGGATTGGAAGGATATTGTGTAATGAACCAAATTCTTAAAATATCATAATATAACAAAGGTACACACAATGTACAAAATGAGAGTGTGGAGCACAACTCCAAGATAGACAAGTTATGCAATAACTCCTTAAAGAATAGGAAAACCTCCTCCAAATACCCAATTACATTCATACATCACAATTCACATGTCCTCAATAATTATTACATTATCTCTATATATACCTATTCACACCTACACATGAGGCCCCTTTACTATTAGACCAACCCTATTACAAATATATTTACACATTACATGTATATTTAAATCCATATATTCCCCCCCCCTTTGAGTCATATCATATACATTTAATCCTATATATTCTCCCCTTGGGTCATAACATAGTAACCTCCTTCATAAGGCTTTGTCCTCAAAGATTTACAATTAAAGGCTTCACATGTGATGAAACCAAAAAATATGATTTTCTTATGTTCTTGCTTTCTTCTTTCCATTGACGATGATCCATCCATCCAAAATCAATCATTTTCGATCGTAATCCTTGGTGGCTAGTTGTTGCATTTATTTCCTTTGATTCCATGTATTATTGTTGTAAATTCTTCAATTTTTAATGGTTGTTGGTCTTTGATAATATCTTGATGAAGAGTGGTTTTGTGATGCCTTATTGCATAAATATTGATAAGTATTTCATCTTCTTCCTTGATAATGTTGATTTTGATCTTATTGTTTTCCTTGAAATATTTCCTGGTAATGAGGGTGTTGATATGGTTTAACATTTGACGGTTTTCCATCACTTTGCACATGCATCTCATCTATCTTATTTTTATAGACAATGGAATTATATATCCTCTTTGATTGGTCTTTGATTACACTAGCCTTGGAGATACTACCATCATATTTTCCATGTAGATCCTCTAGATGAAGTTCAACTTTTTCAAGTATATTTTAGTGACATTCTTGAATATTGTCTTCTTTCTCCTTTTGAAGCTGTAATGTCACCCCATTTATCAAATTCTGACATCCTTCTTCAATTTTGGATTGCATTTTTTATTTTACCAAATTCTTAAAATATCATAATAGAACATAAGTACATAGCATGTACATAATGTGAGCATGGAGCACAACTCCAATATACATAAGCTATATAATAATTCCTTAAATAATAGGAGAACCTTCTCCAAATACCCAATTACATTCATACGTCACAATTCACATGTCCTAAATAATGAATACATGATCTCTATATATACCTATTCACACCTACACATGAGTCCCTTTTACTATTAGGTCGACCCTATTACATATATATTTACACATTAGATGTACATTTAGGCCCATATATGCCCCCCCTTGGGTTCATATAATATACATTTAACCATATATATTCACTCCTATATATATGTCCCCCTTGGTTCATAACATATTATTGCAAGTTAGTCAAGAAATATGGTCAAATAGAAGCACCTCTAACAACATTATTAAATAAGGAAGCATTTTCTTGGACTCAAGCAATAACCAAAGCCTTTGAAAAACTTAAGGAGGCTATGTGTACAACTCATGTCCTATCCACACTTGACTTCACAAAAACATTCATTATGGAGTGTGATGCTTCACTCCATGGCATTGGTGCAATTTTAGTGCAAGAAGGAAGGCCCTTTGCCTTTGAAAGCATCCAAATTAAAGGAAAAACTTACTTAAACCCATTTATGAAAAAGAATGTTGGCCATACTACATGAAATTAAGAAATGGTTTCCTTAACTAATAGTATGATGCTTCAAGTTAAAAACAAATTGTGATATTTTGAATTACTTCTTGGAGCAATAAGTATCTTCAAAAGACAGATAAAAATGGGTTACAAAGATTCTAGGTTATGAATTTGAAATTATCTACAAAAAAGGAAAACATAATATTGTGGCAGATGCACTTTCAAGGAAAGAAGAAGAAAAAAAGGTTCACTTTGTTCTATTTATATTCCGCAATCTGATTGGGTGGAAGAAGCAAGGATATAATGGAAGTGAGATCAAGAGGCATGCAATATCATTCAACAACTACAAGAGTATCTCAGTTCATTAGATAAATTTGTATGGAAGAATGATTTGCTATGATTATATGATGATCACCTGTATTTATGTAATAAATCCCAAATCAAATACAAGGTCCTTCTGGAATCGCACACTTCTCCTATAAGAGGACATTTAGGGTTCTTGAAAATTTACCACATGATCAAGAATAATTTTTTCTAGGAGGTCTTAAAACTGATGTTCAAAAGTTTGTGTTTGAATGTGTTGTCTCCCAAAAAAATAAGGGAGAGACAATCAAGACACTGGGTCTCCTATAACCATTAGTTATTCCAAGTCAATGTTGGGAAGAATTTTCAATGGATTTTATTATAAGGCTACCCAAATATGAAGGAAATATTGGCATCATGGTAGTAGAGGGTCGACTGACAAAGTATGCCCATGTTTTTCTCTATTTCTCATCCTTTTAAAGCAAGTATAATAGCCACAACATTCATGGAAATAGTTAAAAATCTACATGGTGTCCCCAATATTATTGTTAGTGACATAGATCCAATTTTTACTAGAATTTTTTGACCTGAATTATTTTCTTGTTTGGGTACTCAATGTGAAGTTTTCACAGTGAACCTAGCTCGTAGAAAATGAACACACAAAGCTTGTGAGAGAGAAGAGAAGAGAGTAGAATTGTTTTAACTGTTGAGTAAAATGGTAAAATACACATTATATACTCTACATGGCTAAGTGAATTATCCATAGTAGTGATCTAGAGATATCTAGACACTCACTGACAGAAACTAAAGTAATCTTCCAGCTAGTCCTAGTTAATCGATCCATACCATCATTGGTTCACTGATTCACACGTGTGGAAGTGAGAGAAACACATGAAGTCACAAAATATTTGCCCTCTTGGCCACATTCATGATATATGCACACTCCTGGTGAGGAAACTGAGGCAAACATACAAGTGTTGGTGATAAAAATGAGGTTTCTATGCATGAGTGACTTCCACTAGTCTAACTGAAGTGTAGTTGACTCTGAACTAAAGATGGAAGGAACCCTATTTTGTAGGAGGTGCCCTAATTTTTAGGTGAATATTCGTGAGAGAGAATATTATCATCTATGGAAGTGCCCTCAACATTGGACTATCAACCTTAGGAAAAAAATTACCTAGGTGAGTGTGTAATATCTCCAACGCCCCCCATGAACACTACTAGGGTGTACATGATGAAAGGGTCCAAAAAACCAAGGCCATGTTAGGTACCCATAATACAATGCATATAAGAATGAAACACTAAAAAAATGTGGGAAAGAGGGAAAACCTCATGGGAAACCCACCCCCACCCCCCTCCTTCCCCCCTCAAAGTACAATGCATAAAAAATGAAGAAGGAACAAAAGAAATTGTTAAAAAATTGTGTCCTTCACTCCAAGATGATTGCACATGAAGTGGAAATTCTACTCAATAAATGTCTTAGTGAATATTTTTTCAATCTCTTCAATAGATGGACAATATTCAAAATCAATGATCCTATCATGTACCATCTCTCTGATGTAATGCATATGGATCTCGATGTCTTTTGTCCTTTGTCGTTGCACTGGGTCTTTGCATAATTTTAGAGTACTCTAATAGTCACACCAAATGAAAATCGGATGATGAAAATGGATATCGATCTCAATGAGGAAGTTTTGAAGCCAAATTTCTTGAGTAGTGACATCAACCTCTCCTCTATACTCAGCCTCTGCTAATGATAGAGCAATAACTAACTATTGTTTTATCAACCAAGAGATGGGACCAAAACCCAAACAAGGCACGTACCCAGAAGTGGACTTGCAATATATGTTATCATCAGTCCAATCAGAATCAGTGAATCCCATGAGATACAATACACAACCTACTACATAGTGGATCCCATAACTTTTGGCGCCCTAGACATATCTAAGGATGCACTTGGTAGTCATCTAGTGTACCTCATTTGTCTCTTGCATGTACCTGGAAACTTCCCTTATTGCTTATGAGATATCTGACTGGGTGTGGGTGAGATAGAGAAGGATCTACACAAGTTTTTGATACAAGGTGTTTTCCACCACTGGTGTATCCTTGCCATCCTCAAGATGTACCCCAGACAAAAAGGGTGTGATTTCCAACTTGCATTCGGTCATGTGGAATCTAACCAAGAGATCCCAAGAATACTTAGTTTAAGATAGCTTGATGCCTAAAGTATCCTAATTTATCTTGAGAACAAGGAAATAGTGTAGTGGAAGAATGTCCATCAAAGAGAATGTGTCTTGCATAATGTCTTTGACTGCATCAATTGTTGAGGTCGAAATTCCTATGTTCAAGAGGTCATAAACATAGAAAACTACTATTAGTAAGGAATATAAGGTCCTCAACATGTAAACGTTCAGATATTATTTGCATTTGAAAAAGTGTTGAGAGAGAAAGTAGGCATCCATCTTCGCATACCATGATCTAGGTGTCTTCTTGAGGCCATAAAGGGACTTATTTAGTCGGCATACTCAGGATGAGTTCTAAATGAAACCTACGGTTTATCCATGTAAATATACTATGAGAGATCCCTGTGAAGAAAAACATTCTTCATGTCCATCCAGTGACCTTTCCACCCCTTGGATTCCACAATGGAAAGGGCCAATAGGATGGAGTCCATATTTGCTACGGGATAAAATTTATCATCATGGTCTATCATGTGGATCTGTTGAAAACCTTTGGAAACCAATCTTTCCTTATACCTACTCACCTATATGTCTACTTCCTTCTTGTTCCTATAGACCCATATGCATCTGGAAAGCTTCATGTCTGAAGGAAGTGGAACCAGATCCCAAGTTTATTTATCAAGGAGAGATTTGTACTCCTCCTGCATAGCAGTTGTTTAGAAGGAATTCCCTACAGCCTTGCTGGCCCTTGGATATGGAAGCAAGTGAAGATTAAGGAAGAAAAGGAAAAACGTGAACTACATGGAAGACCTAGTGATTGATACTGGGTTGAAGTGAGAATAAAAGAAGAAAATACAGTGCCAAGCAAGAGAAATAAAGTTGTTGGATGAGGAGATCGAGGATGACAGATCAAAAAGGAAGATGGATTGTGGACAACTCAGCAAGCGGAAAAATCCATCGTTGGATGCTTTGGAGCACTGTGTGACAAGGAAGGAAAGACAGGCTGGCAAAGCCCTGAAAACGTGGGTCAAGTTGACCTAGGGTTTTAGACACCTAGGGTTTTGGTATCTAGGGTTTTGACACTTAGGTCTCGACTTAAGACTGTCGGTGAACTATTGTGATGTATAAATAGAGGTCTAAAGGACCTGGGATGGGTTGTTGGTATTGTTGGTGCTAGATTGGTTGAGAGTCCATTGTTCTTGTGTGATCAAGTGAGTATTATTGTGTGAGAGAGAAGTGTTGAGTGTGAGATCCTTCTGGTATTGTAATATCTTCAGCTGGGAGCGAAGATCAACCCTGTAGTTGGGTGCATAGGGAGGGGAGAGATAGAGAGGAGAAGAAAGAAGATCTACTAGCTGAGAGCACAGACAATAACTGTATGCTTCATCTTAATATATTATAAAGCACAATTCTATGGATGTAGCCCTAGAGATAAGGTTAACCATGTATATATTGCATTGTGTGTGATTGATGCTCTATTATTTATCATTTGATATGCTTCTATTGCATTACTGTGTTAGATCTGGTAGATAGTTGTGTGGAGCAGATCTGAGCTGGCAAGTGATATATAAATGTTGTATTGTTCTTGTATTCGATCCACTTGGTATTCCCTTTGGTTGTAGACATCTCTTTCCTGCAACCCCCTCATAGCTACTTCGGGTGAGACTACATCTTCCTTGCAGGTGTTTCCTAAAGGGCCAGTAGTTAGGGCTTGTTGGTGTGGTCTTGGAGTTGAACCTTGGGTCTGCCCCTGTGCCAACAAATGGTTTCCTTGTCGGGATAGGAATATTCTTGAGGGAATGTCAAGGTGTTTTCCATCGAAGACAGAGATTCAAAAAGGGATAGAATATCAAGAAAAGGACTTCGTTGAAGCTGAGAACAAGAACCCTAATCTTAGTATAGAGGATTGGCTGGAAAGATATATCTTCACTGATATACATGAGATTTTCTTTGGAGGAATCCATAGGGAGTTATATGAGTGGCTAGCTAGGTTAGCAGATACCCAATTTGAGATCAAATCTAGGCCACCTGTGGTTTGGATGTCAGCATTGATCAAGAAGGTCAAGAGAGTTGATAACGTCATGTCAAGAGAAGTAGATCACTGGTTTGATAGTACCATTGGAAGGTATATCACTAAGTTTGTTGTTGAAAGAGTAGAATCGTATAGCTAAGCAGAGAGATATTTATTTAAGGGACCTAGAGGAAAATTTTTACATTTTCTGAAGCTGAAGATGAAGATGCTATTGCATGAGAAGAACATCTTGAAGATACAGTAGTCTGCTGGATTGAAGAGATAATGTTCAATAACTTGGACAACGACAGTGACATAGAGGTTGGACATACGCGCAGTGGGAGAGTGTTCAAAGAAGTTCCTCTCACGGACATGTTTAAGAAGAACTACGGGGATGAGGGTTTCTATAGTGGAGAAGAGGTATATTTGATAGACGAAGAGCATTCAGAATCTACTAGGATAGAGGAACCTCACCGAGAAGAGCCAAAAACTTCAGGAACTGTGTTGACTATCGAAGTAAGTACTATTAATCCTATTGTTGTTTCAGCAACATTAAGCAATTAGAGTAATCAAAGTCACCAGAGCACTCAGAGAACTATTAATAGTAGTCTGCCACATACTCAGTTAAGAAACCTAGGAATATCTATGGTAGAAGAGATGAGGTTACCCACCTTCAGAGGATATGGATCTGAAGATCCTGATCAACACTGGTTTCTATGCAAAGCCATATGGAGTATTAAGAACATCACCAACAAAGCTGTCAAATGAGCTTAGTTTAGTACTACCCTAAGAGACTATGCACTAAGCTGGTGCATGAAGTTTGTTAAGG
>ML826511.1:0-11678 GCA_009831015.1 Picea engelmannii
TCCCTCTTTAATATTGTGCATATATTGCAGCTTGTCATATTTGAGAATATGCTTGCATATGAAAATGTTAACTCATATATTTTCTCTATCGCCTATGCATTTGAGAAAAAATTGCAAGCCAAAAACACCCTTCAAATTGGAACACGGTTTACATTTGGGCCACAAAAATACTATTAAAATAAAATAATATGAATAGTATTGGAATAAATATAAACAAATTCTCTTTAAACTTGAACTTGAGTTTGTCGAGCTCCAGATATATTCCATAGCTGAAAATGTTTTTCCCATAGTTAATGTTTATGGTCGTGAGTTCCCGAGTTGGCGTTATCGAACTCTCATGCCCCCTGTTCCGTGATATCCATCTTGCACTCATAACTTTTGTGATCTACAATTCGACCCCAGACTCCTCGAACTCGCAAGCTTCACTCTACAGACGATGAGTCTATTTGGGTCCGCCTGACTACCCCGCCTTTCCATACTTAGTCGATTCGTCACCTCTTGTTGTTGCAAATTCGCGAGTTCGCGAACTCTTAGGTTTAGAAAATTTTGAAAGTATTTATCGCTCTCATCCATCCCCGCCACCTTCACAAAGTTCCCAATGCAAGTTACTTACATTTTTTATTAGTGACAACTCACCACACAGGTTCAAAAATATTGGCATTAATAACCGAAAAGCTCGAGGACATCTCCCATTAAAATGCATTAAACCTAGATCTACGGGAGATTATATTGTCATCCCCCAGTGTTCATTTTAAATACTATCAGGACATAATTATTGTCACATGTTGCAATACAAACAAATCTTCATCAAAGCATTAGCTTTTCTCATAGGCACCCCAGTCGCCTGCTATCAAATTGACAAAGTTCAATATTATGGGACCTGAATTTATTTATTTTTTTGGATCTTGAACTCAGAAAAATTGTTGTTTGCTTTAGTTTTTTAGAGGAATTTTTCCCCGCGTTTCCATACTTAGTCGATTCTTCAGCTCCTATTGTCACATATTTGTGGGTTCCTGGGCTCCCAGGTTCACAAAACTTTCAAAGAATTTTTCGCTCCCGTCCATCCTCGTCACCTTCGCCCCCTTCCCAATGCACATTAATCATGCCTTTATTAGTGACAACTCACCACACATATTTGAAAATATTAGCATTAATAGGCAAAAATGTCAAGGACATCTCCCATTAAAACGCATTAAACCAAGATTTATGGGAGATTATATTATCATCCTGCAGCGTTCATTTTAAATACTTATTCTCGTTTCCCTCTAGCATCGAAAACTTGGGTTTTAAGGTGCCTTCCTTGTAATGTTTCTGGTCATCCACATCTGAGATAACTTAGAGATGCCATTCAGGCCCAATTGAAAGACAAGGGAGTGGTTTTATGTGACGTCAGCTTTGAGGGAAAAAAAATTATTTTAGCCAACAGAAACTCGGACAAAAAATATCAAGTATCTTATGATTGGTATTCTCCCTGTATTCAATCCTTTGGTTGGTTGAAAGGAATGCCTGAAGATTTGTATGTTGAACTTCTTTGTTTTATTGCTAGAAATTGGAAGGGACTTTCAAGTCACATGCAAAATGCTCCTTTGTTGAAGTATATAGCTTCTTCCAACAACACATATTTGGCAAGTGTATCAAATGCTGCAAACCACACCAGAATTTATTTTTTGTCAGAGGAGTCACACATATCGTGGCTTGCAAAATGGCCTGGAATATTCAGAAGTGATGCCAAATATTGCTCCATGTTCAAATATACTCGGAAGGAAATTAAAAATTTGGATCCTCACGAAGGTGAGAAACTGTATGAGTGGTTGAAACAACAACCTAGAATTACAAACTTTCTATCTCAAAGTTTATTGAGCGACTTCTTGGTGTTGTAACAGACTCAACAAAAAGTCAACTTCTATCTCAAAGTTTGTTGAGCAACCTTTGGATGTAGTAACAGACTCGACATACAATCAAATTTCTTTCACTACTGCACATTTTTTCACTATTCCTATGAAAATAATTACATCTGGGTCGAAGAGCTTACTGCTCTTTGCAAGAATATTCTCCTATTCATTGAAGGTGGGTATATAATCAGGGAACAAGGCTCTGAAAAGTTTCTAATGCGTGCATCGACGAGAAACTAGAAAAAGTTAATGGGAAGGAATTCTGGACTATGGACTTTGCAACACTTTCTGAAGATTACTTTATACTACAACCTTTTGCAAGAAGTTTGACATATTCAAGTGATGATTTTGTTTTCTAAAGATCACCTTTTACCACCACCTTCATGTAATGATTTTGTTTCATTCTTTAGAAGAAACCTTGATGTAGTAGATATTCCAGAGCTATTTCCACCGAATATCAATCTTCCTATTGTTTCTCGTGATTTGAATAAGGAGAATGCATTTCTTCTATTGCAGTAGATCCGATATTTGAAAAAAATGGAAGTTGTCGGATGCTTGAAGTATTAACTTGTCTGGTTCAAATAAATCGCCATCACCTCATCGCAAGCATCTCTCGAGTTGTTCATCAGGATCACAGGTCGATAAGCACAGAGTGTGTTCCTGGTCATAGAGTGTTTCCATCTCCAGCTTGGGTTTGAACATATGCTTTTATTATTGGCTTGTTTCTTTCTCCTTGTGGTGGATCCTTCTATCCCAACTAACATGATGGAAATAAACTAGCTCTAGGGAGTTTGATCGCTTCCCGAGATCTGATTTGACTATATATTCATTTCAATTGACTTTAAAATGTTTATGTGTGAAACCTAATGTTAGACATAGAAAATACAATTTTTTATTTTTTAAAATATAAAATAATGTATTTTTTTAACACACCATTGGTCGAAAAGTTTGAGCCATTATTTGGGATTCACGTCCTTCGAGAATGTAAATTAATTACACAATTAATATTTCTTGTGGCAATGAATTTGAATCGTCATCGTCTTGTGGCAATGAATTTGCATTAACACTGTAATCTCCAAATAATAAATGTCTGACATGCACCTAATGTCGAGGTCATCAGGGCATGTGACACCCAACCTCCAAAGATGTCCGGACTCACAGCAACATTGTAATTGTCATGACAAAGCATTGCTAAAGTCGATGCTCTTTTGTAGGTCTGAAAACCCTGCAGTCTAAGTGCTTTGACAATGACAAGCCTATTTGTTCACCGTACTACCGCCTTGCAATTGACGACACTATTTCCATTGCCACCACCAGTGTCAATTTCTGAAGTTGAAGTTATCTAGAGCTTGGAATCACCGCCAGTATCGATGTCTGAAGTTGAAGCTACCTGGAGCCCAGAGTCACGACTTGATATACTTTCACATATGTTCAATTGCATGTAGGTGCAAGTTTTAGTGGGTCAGGTTGTGTTGAGGACGAATATCAACCATCTATGCAAAGCCAAGTTGGGGATGGAAGCACTGTACGACCAAGAAGGCACTCTGTGCTTATCGACCTGTGATCTTGATCAACAACTTGAGAGAGGTTTGCGGCAAGGTGATGGCGATTTATATGAACTAGACAAGTTAATACTTCAAGCACTAAGCAACTTTCATTTTTTTTCAAATATCGGATCTACTGCAACAAAAGAAATGCATTCTCCTTATTCAAAGCACGGGAAACAATAGGAGGATTGATATTAGGTGGAAATATCTCTGGAATATCTACTACATCAGGATATTTTCTAAAGAATGAAACAAAATCATTGCATGACAGTGGTAGTAAAAGGTGATCTTCATAAACCAAATCATTACCTATATACGTCAAACTTCCTGTAGAAGGTGGTAGTATAAAGTAATCTTCATAAAGTGTTGCAAAGTCCATACTCTAGAATTCCTTCCCATTAAATTTTCCCAGTTACTCGTTGATGCATCCATGAGAAACTTTTGAGAGCCTCGTTCGTTGGTTATATACCCACCTTCAACTACTAGGAGAATATTCTTGCAAAGAGTGTTAAGTTGTTCGACCCGCATGTAATTATTTGCATAGGAATAGTATAAATAATGTGCAGTAGTGATCGAAAGTTGATTGCATGTCGAGTTTGTTACTACATCTAGAGGCCACTCAACAAACTTTGAGATAGAAGCTAACTGTCTGTCGAGTCTGTTACTAGATCTAGAAGTTGCTCAACAAACTTTGAGATAGAAAGTTCTGTAATTTTAGGATGTTGATTCAACCACTCATACAGTTTCTCACCTTCATGAGGATCCAACTTTATAATTTCCTTCTGAGTATATTCGGGCATGCAGTAATATTTGGCGTCACTTATGAATATTCCAGACCATTTTGTAAGCCACGATATGTGCCACTCCTCTGACGAAAGATAAATTCGGGTGTGGTTTGCAACATTTGATACACTTGCCAGATTTGTGTTGTTGGAAGAAGTTGTATACTTCAACAAAGAAGCATTTTCCAGGTGACTTGAAAGTCCCTTCCAATTTACAGCAATAAAACAAAGAAATTCAACATACAAATCTTTAGGCAGGCCTTTCAACCAACCAAACGATCGAATATAGGGAAAATACCAATCATAAGATACTTGAATTTTTTGTCTGAGCTTTTGTTGGCTAACATAATTTTTTTCCCCCAAAAGATGACATCACATAAAACCACTCCCTCGTCTTTCAATTGGGCTTGAATCGCATCTCTAAGTTGTCTCGGATGTGGATGACCAAGAACATTACAAGGAAGGCACCTTAACCCCCAAGTTTTCGATGATAGAGGGAAATTAATACTTATCAAACTATGGAATCTTGAATAAAAAGCTAATGTGTCCAGGCCATATCTAGAAGAAACAAATTATTCAAGAAGCTAATTGAGATAGATCTAGTTGGTAGCACCCATGAAGTCCAAGACCCGAAATTGATATTCAACTCGTTGTTTTTAACCCGGCAAGCATTTGATGATCAAGTTGAGATATATAAAAGACTGTAATTTGAAAATTTCTATGGCATTCTTGAATATGGTGAAGATGGCATGAAAAACTGGCTAGTTGATTATTCGATTAAAAACCAAGATATTGAAGAAGCATTGCATGACCTCTTTATTGATCTAAGGGACTTGGAAAGTGAATTCTTCAGTATAAAAATCCCGCATGAAATCAACATGGCGTCCATGAGGAGCTACATCGAGTAGTGGTTCAAAAGGTTGTCGACAAGATTGCCAATTAAGGGCAAAGGACGCTTGAGACGGTTCCCATAACCATCGAGGAAAGCCATAAAAGGACATCAACGAGCAAATGATAAGGCATGGGATACCATCATAGTAAGTTCATACTAATCACCTTCTTCTGTCTTTGTCAATGTCTTCATCCAGTTACTCTACCTCTTTAAATAGAAAGGTTTAATCGAGGACTGACAATTTTGTCTTTCTTCTTGCTAGGCCTTGTTATCTTCCATCGCCAAATTTCTTCTTTCTACAAGCTTGATTCTTGTACATATTTGCTTTATGGTCCACGGGAGCCCCAATCCCACTCATTATTTTAATATTTCAGAGAATATGTGTTGAGTTATATATTTTTTTACAAATTTCGAGAGAATTGTTTTGGGGAATAATCTCAACTGTATTTTGTAACCCAATTTATCTGAATATAAAATATTTGAGGTTGTTGTATGGTGTTTTCCAATGTTTAATATTGTTTTTTTGAATTTTGTAATTTTTTTTTAAATTGACTCATTTGCCTCTACAACTCTTGATAGATGAATTCAACCTCTTTCTACAAGAATTTAAGACGTTCTTTGATCCATAGTTAAAAATGCACGATAAGCTCTTTTTTCCCTGCCCAGTACTTTGATTTTAATAAAAGCTACTCTATTCGCTCCCTACATTTTACATGGAAGAATAATTTGTGATAGGACATAGTTCTGTGGCACCCACCCTATACTTAAGAAAGAAATGGGTAGGCTCATCCTGCTTTCATTCTTCGGGGCCACAGAAATAGAGTTAATAAATGGCTCTATTTCAACATGGCAACTCAGGTGTTGACGTCATGTTCCTGTTTAATATTGTGCATATATTATAGCTTCTTATATTTGAGAATATACTTGCATATAAAAATGTTACGTCGTATAATCTTTTTGTTTATTGCTTATGGGTTTGAGTAAAATTTGTGAGCCGAAAACACCCTACAAATTGGAACATGGTTTACATTTAGACAACAAATAATATATTAAGATAAATTAATATGAATACTATTCGAATAAATATAAACATATTCTCTTTAAACTTGAACCTGACTTTGTCGACCTCCAAGTATATTACATAGCTGAGACTAAATGTTCATTTCTCCCCTTCTTTTCCCTCCTCTATAGTTACTTGTTTTTCCCTTGTCTTCTTCCCCTCTATTATCCCTTTCTAGTTATATACTTAGTCGCATTTCTATGATCGCGGGTTCCCGGCTTGGCGTACTAGAATATGCTCATCTCCATCTATATTGTCACATCATGAGCCCGATCGACCGTCATCCCTTTCAATACTTAGCCAATTATCTGACCATGGGGTCCCGGGTTAGCTCATCTCCATCTATATCGTCACATCATGAGCCCGATCGACCGTCATCCCTTTCAATACTTATCCAATTATCTAACCACGGGGTCCTGGGTTAGCGCTATTGAACTCTTGTGACCTGTGTTTCATCATACACATCTTGCATCCAAAACTTACGTGATCTACAATTCGACCCCAGACACATCCAACTCGCAAGCTTCACTATACCCGGGTTCACGAAAGTTTCAAACCATTTATCGCTCCCTTCCATCCCCACCACATTCATGCCCTTCCCAATGCACATTAATTATGCTTTTACTAGTGACAAATCACCACACAAGTTCAAAAATATTGGCATTAATAAACAAACAGTAGATGTTGTTGTGTGAGATACTTACCCCTTTTTCCCTTTTCTTCTTCCCCTCTATTATCCCTTTCTAGTTCTATACTTAGTCGCCTTTCTATGATCGCAAGTTCTCGGATTGGCGGACTGACAGATCCTCATATCCATCTATATCCTCACATCACGATTCCAATCAACCGTCGCTCCTTTCCGAACTTAGCCAATTTTATGGTCGTGGTTTTCGACGTTGGTGCTATCGAACTCTCATGTCGCTTGTTCTGTGATATACATCTTGCACCCAAAACTTATGTGATCTACAATTCCACCCCGGACTCCTCGAACTCGCAAGCTTCACTCTACCCAGGTTCACAAAAGTTTCAAAGCATCAATCGCTCCCTTCCATCCCCACCACCTTCACGCCCTTCCCAATGCACATTAATTATGCTTTTACTAGTGACAACTCAACACACTAGTACAAAAAAATTGGCATTAATAAGCAAAAACCTTGAGGACATCTCCCATTAACACACATTAAACCGCCATTTACGAGAGTCCGACCGACCATCGTTCCTTTCCATACTTAGCCAATTTTATGGCCGCCGGTTCCCGGGTTGACGTTATCGAACTATCATTCCTCGTGTTCGGTGATATACATCTTGCACCCAAAAATTCTGTGAACTACAATTCCACCCCGGGCTCCTCCAACTCACAAGCTTCACTCTACCTGGGTTCACCAAAAGTTTCAAAGCATTTATCGCTCCCTTCCATCCCCGCCACCTTGATGCCCTTCCCAATGCACATTAATTATGCTTTGATTATTGACAACTCACCACATAGGTTCGAAAAGATTGGCATGAATAAGCGAAAACCTCGAGGACATCTCCCATTAAAACGCATTAAACTACGATTTACGCGAGATTATATTACCAGATATCTTCTTCACATGTTACTTTTCATATTGCTTTATGGAAATATTCCATTTCATATTAATTACTTTATTCCTCACATGTATTTCTGGGTAGATTCTTTTACCATAATTGTAAATTAAGATATAAGTTATATCTTAAATTAGTATTCAATGAAATTTCAACATAGGTTTTAATATTTAAATTTTTTTTATCATTTCATTTCTAAAACACAATTGAACATAACTCTTTAATATTTAATTTTTTTCTTTAATTCTCATTTTATTTTACATATTTCAACTTTCATATTCTTATTGTTAAAGATCTATTCTAATTGCCCTTTACTTACCATATTGTTAATTTCTGATTTTTTAACAATATTTCTCGTCTCTCCCCATCTTCCAATAATCATTATCATCAATAATTATAAGGTGCCAACTATCATCTCCATTTACAAATCTACTTGGCAGGGACTAAGCTGCCACGGAGCACCCCAGTCGCCTGAAATGACCACTAGCACAATCTACGAAATCGACCTCCCTATTATCAAATCAACAAAGATGAATATTATGACTAGAAAATGATGAATTTGCAACAATGGGACTTGTTTGAGACCAATTCCCGCTTACAAAAAATTTCCCTCTGCTTTTCTATTTTCCCACTCTCTGTTATCCCCTTCTTTTCCCTCTTCTATACTTAACTGGATTCCCCTTTCTTTTTCCCCTCTACTTTCTCTTTCTGGTTACTTAGTCGTTTTTTTCCGAAAATTTCTAACTGCGAGGGTCGAAAAACTCATAGTTCACATTTCTACTTATGCTTTTATATCACAGCTCCGACCAACCGCTTCCCCATTCCATACGTAGCACTTTTTCGATCACGGGTTCCTGGGAAAGTGGGCTCTAGATTTCACTTCCATTGTTTCGTGACCTACAAACAACACCTCGACCTCCGCGATATACAAATTGATTGCCAGACTCCCACATCATCCCCTCTTCTGTGTTACAAATTTTGCACTCAAAAGTTCTAAGCCATACATTTTTACCGTCAGGGCCTCACATCTCCTGGGAACCCTTGTCACCCTATTTTGGATCCTCGGGTTGGCGGGTTCACGAAATATCCAATTCCTAGTCACTGTTTCATGTGCCTGCCACCTTCGTACTTCTTTCCAAATATGCAACAACTAAGGTTTAATGCTAACAGTTCATCATGCAACAACCGTAAAGTTCGTCATTAATAAGCAAAAAGCTCAAGGAGACAGTCACACTAACTATCCCTACACTACTTGTCCATAAACATGCAGAAAAGATCTTGCCAGGTAATGGGATATCTATTACAAATTTCAATATATTAGCGAAAACGAGTCCAACCTACCATTTACCTATTCCATACTTGGCCACTTTTTTGATTACGAGTTCCCGGACAGGCAAGCTCAAGATTGCGTTTCCAATGTTCTGCGACTTGCAAACAGTACCCGGAGTTCCGCGATATACAAATTGACCTCTGGACTATTCCATCATGCCCTCTTCCATGTTACGCATTTTGAACTCAAAACTTCCGAGACATACAATTTGATCGTCAAGCCTTCACCTCTGCTGGTTAGACGTTGTAACCCTATTTTGAAGCCCGACCGACCGCTTTCGATAATTATCCATTCCTTAATTGTTGTTGCATGTCCCCTCCACCTTCGTACTTCCTTCTATATATGCAATTAGTACGCTTTAATTCTAACATGTCGTCATGCAAGAACCGTGAAGATTGCCATTAATGAGCGAAAGGCTTGAGGAGATCTCCTAGACTTCCATGATATACAAATTGACTTTCAGACTCCCACATCATCCCCTCTTCCGTGTTACACATTTGGCACTCAAAATTTCTGAGACATACAATTTGTCCGTTGGGGCGTAACGTCTCCTGGGGAACCCTTGTCACCCTAGTTTGAGGCTTGTCCGACCGCTTTCCATACTTGCCCATTTATTGGAATCTTTCGCGGATCCTCGGGTTGGCAGGTTCACGAAATCTCCAATTCCTAGTCACTGTTTCTTGTGCCCACCACCTATTAGGATATTTAGACACTTAGGAGTTAGTTAAGATCTACTTGGTCTAATATGTCGTTAGGTAAAAGTGTGTTTCTTTAGTATGCATTTGTAGTTAGAAAATCTGACGATCACGATATGTTCCCGACATAGAGTGATCCGACCGTTCACACTCTCCTCGATCTTAACGGCCATTGATCTGTGGCTTAACACCCGATTGGTCCATGATCTCTATTTAAAGATCATGGAGGGTCATTTGTCGATGATCGATTATGAGAAATTCTCTTGTAAAATATCTCTGTAATCTTTCTCTTCGCATTAATAAACTGCTCCAAGTGGCCGCGTTGGCTGGGGCCGTGGATGTTTCCCCGTAGGGGTTTTACCACGTGAAAACATCAGTGTGTTGATCTTTGATCTGGTTATGTGAGTGGCTACTAAAGGTTTTCATCCTCTGTTGGAATACCTGTGTTGTCGAACATGGTATCAGGGCCTGTTTGAAGACCCGCTCCTATTGTAGATCGAAATTGTGAAGCCGAGTTGCCTCATCTCCATTTTCTGGCATTTCTGTACATTTATGGGCTGAGAGGATTGTTCCATTGCATCAAGAGCACTCGTTTCATTCAGGAACACTCTTCGTTTCACTCGAAAAGGTTTTTGTTTGCCCAAGATACGGCCATTACAATCAGATCCGGAGGTATAAAGCCTAAATACGCATTTTTTAAATTTCTGCAAAGTTTTATTTTGATTTTATTTCGATTTGTATTTTTTATTTCTGGGTTGCTACTCTTTTAGATCTGTGTATTCTCTTTGCCCCACGCCCTGTGCGATCTCGGAAAATCAGAAACAGATAGGAAAGGGTGCATCTTCCGGGTAAGCTAACCAAGATCTAACCCTTGTTGTCATCGAGAAGCGAAATTTTTTTACTGTGTGAAAAAAAGTTTTTTTTTAGCATGCTCTCCAAGGTCGTCTTCAACAACAACAACAACAACAATCATCCTACTAAACATTACAATATGTTTTGCTAGACCATTTGGCTAAAACTTGCCTTATTAAGTAAGAGGTATTGAGTTCAAGTCTCTCTTTTGTTACTTTTTTTGAAAAAGTTCATGCTAAAAATTGTAAAGTGCATTTCACTTCAAGTATAAAAGTGAATCACTATAAGTAACTTTATATTTTATTTTAGAGTTATTTATTTTGCATGCAACTTTTCTGTTATAAGGTAACTTCATTGTAAAAGTGATCTCCACTTCTCTTTATAAAAGTGGGTCACTTCATAAAGTAACTAACACTATCACGTGGTTATTTGGTTACCGTTTATGTCTTTTTTTTAAAAGGGCATAACTCTCACATCGGAGGTCCGTTTTCAGTGCCGTTTTTTTTAAAACCACATAACTTTTCGAGATCTTCCATCCAGATCATTAGTTTCAGTTTTTAAATCTGCATTATCTGCATATTTAATATGGCTTTTACAAGTAATGTCTTTCTTACCAGCAACAACTACTTCCAATGGAAATCCCATATGGAAGATTTATTAAGAAGTAAAGGCATGTACCGGATTACCTTGGGAAAGGAAGCAACACCCACTGATGATGATAAGAAATCCAAATGGGATAATAGGAATGACGAAGCACGTGGACTAATCGGAATGTCCATCTCTCTTGATTTAAGGTACCACCTTCAAGGAATTCATGACCCCGAAGAAGCTTGGAACACGATTGAATCTGTGTTTGGTAAACTCAATATTATTCGAGCAAAACAGTTAGAAAATCAAATATTGACCTTGAGTCCAAGTGATTTTTCTTGCCTTGGAGACTATCTATCTAAGTTTAAAACACTCATAATTTTATGTGAAGAATGTAAGATAAAAATGGAGGAAGAGCATTGCATATATCTTATTCTTTCTAAGCTAGGTAGTGCA
>ML826511.1:15482-29688 GCA_009831015.1 Picea engelmannii
TTCATACTCTCCTCGATCTTAACGGCCATTGATCCGTGGCTTAACACCCGATTGGTCCATGATCTCTATTTAAAGAGCATGGAGGGTCATTTGCCGATGATCGATTGTGAGAAACTCTCTTGTAAAATCTCTTTGTAATCTTTCTCTTTGCATTAATAAACTGCTCCAAGTGGTCGCGTTGGCTGGGGCCGTGGATGTTTCCCCGTAGGGGTTTTACCACGTGAAAACATCGGTGTGTTGATCTTTGTTCTGGTTATGTGAGTGGTTACTAAAGGTGTTCGTCCTCTGTTGGAATACATGTGTTGTCGAACACCACCTTCGCACTTCTTTCCAAGTATGCAACAACTAAGGTTTAATGCTAACAATTCATCATGTAACAACCGTAAAGACCGTCATTAATAAGAAAAATGCTCGACGAGACAGTCACATTGACTATCGCTACACAACTTGTCCACAAACATACAGAAAATATCTTGCCAAGTAATGGGATATCTATTACAAATTTCAATATATTAGCTAAAACAAGTCCGACCTATTGTTTCCCTATTCGATAATTAGCCACTTTTTCGATTGCGGGTTCCCGGACAGGCGGGCTCACGATTGCGCTTCCAATGTTCTGTGACCTACAAACAGTGCCAGGAGTTCTGTAATATACAAATTGACCACTGGACTGCCCCATCATGGCCTCTTCTATGTTACGCGTTTTTCACTCAAAACTTCTTAGACATACAATTTGACCGTTAAGACCTCACCTCTCCTGGTTATGCCTTGTAACCCTATTTTGAAGCCCGATATATCGCTTTCGATAATTATCCATTCTGTAATTGCTCTTCCTCGTCCCCGCCACCTTCGTACTTCTTTCTAAATATGCAATTAGTATGCTTTAATGCTAACAACCCCTCATGAAAGGATGGTAAAAATTGACATTAATGAGCAAAACACTTGAGGAGATCTCCCATTAATATGCATTAAACCAAGATTTGCGGAGGGTTATATTATCCCTTTCGATTGTTCATCTTAAACATCATGGAATGTCTTTCTCGGGTCGTCAGGTTGGCAGTTTTATGAAATCTCCAATCCTTAATTGCTCTTCATCGTACCCGCCACCTTTGCACTTATAAGGATGCAATTACTAGTCTTTAATGCTAACAACTCATCATAGTAGTCGAGATTGTCACTAATGAGCAAAAGGCTCGAGGAGATCTCCCATTCATAGGCATTGGACCAATATTTGTTAGGGGTTATATTATCCCTTTCAACTGTTCATTTCAAACATCATCTGGAGCAAACAGACGTTCTCGTAAACTTATGGGAGCAACTCGAAAGTAGTTCTGTGGAGATACAGTGAACATCTTCAGGCATGAGGACCAGAACTTCCAGTGGTCCAGGGCATACTCTTACTATTCATCCCGTTCTGCCTAGAATGAAGTAATTTGGACCTCTCGAATTGCTCGTGCAGGCTACGTTCCTGAAGTTTTTGACTGTAAGGAGGTGGTCTCTTGGTGCACCGAAAAATATATTTCAAGCCAAAGAATTATTCCAATGCAGGACCAATCTCATGTTTCTTTGTCACCTCAGGTCTTCCGCAATATGTTAAGATTGTCGGAGCCAACATTGACCTTCAGAGGACAAGATTGCAAGCAATTCCTAAAAAAGCATGATAACGGGTTGGAACTCTTACCTGAGTTCTTAGAAGACCTGACAACGGTTCCTAAAGATATCACAAAGTTGCAGTTTAGTTCTTTTAGAAATCCATTCTGGGAAATTGCCTGGTTGTTTACAAGAATAACGCGATAGGAATCCACAACAAGCATTTCCCACATGGTTCTTTATATTTTGTATTTCACAGTCAATGAACAATCCATTTTTGATTGGGGGAAGCTAATTTCCATTTAAATGTGTTCCCAATTAACACGATTCAAATAAGAGAATTTTTTTTATATGTCATCCTACTTGGTTTTAGCGATAGCGCATTGCTGTATGTTTCCAAAATTGTCTCTGTCCAAGAAGGTTAACTATGAATTCGACCCAGTAACTTCTGGTACCAGGCCTTGTGGAGGCACAAGGCCTCCCATTGTTTTTATGAGGTTTTAAATGACTTTGTCTCGGTTTTCAAAGATTTATTGTTAGGAAAGGATGCTCCTCGGATGTCTAACCAGGAAACCAAGTTTTTGGACAGGAAGGGGACACTTGAACAAATGGAAAATTGCAGTGTAATAATGATTTTTAGCTCCAAGGAAAATCCTTCTTTCCTTCCATGTCACATCCCGGACAAGATGTTTGTTACATAAATAACAAGGCAATACAACTATTGGTTGCATTTTTTCCATGATAAGAGAAAAAAGCAGTTCATTCCTTTGTTTTGGAAAATCAGAGACTTTGTGTTAAGGAACCTCAACAAGATTGACAAATTTGCGGGCCATTTCAACAACTTGAAGCTAAGATATGGTGAAAGGCTAAGAGGGTTCGACCCTAATGGGATTTTTCTAAAACATTTACTAGTAGTTGGCTTTAGCAGCTCTTTTATCCATACAAGCATGAACAAAGACATAGACAATGATGACAACACTCATGCTCCTCACGATGGTGACATAGAGACATTGCAAAGCACAACTAAATTGTACAAACAATAAGGAAAAGGCCCTGGTGAGAAGAGTGTCCAATCCCCGGCTAGCACTCCCAAGAGCACGACATCATGGAGTATCGCTCCAACAGTCCACCCTAGTAAGAAAGCAACCCAAAATTATTCAAACAGAGGAGGAGATAAGAAGCCTCCTCGCGGTAAAATTGATAGTTCTCACAAGCTTCCCGTGAGGAAGAAGAGAAAAAATGGTGTAGGGCAAGCGGAAGAGCCCAAAATTGAAAGTGAGGACATGGAACTTGAGACTGATCTCAATAACGTATTCTGCAATGTTGATCAGCCTGCGCACGCGATCCACCATAGTTGCATAATGGAAGTAGTTGAGACCAACATTTTTTACGAAGATGAATCCTTTGTATTCCAGAGCGTTGTTTTTGACAGCCAATCTAAAAATTTAATTATTGAAATAGACAAATGTAAGAAATAAGAAAGGGAAATCTCGTTCAAAGATTAACCTTAGGAACATGCAGGCGTCCCAAATCTCTTGACTTCACCAAGCAACCAGAGATGCTCTTGATGATTCCATTGGAGCATTGAAGCGGAGAATGCCAAATTGAATGACCGAATCAAGGAATTGGAGGAAGCTTTGATTCCTATCCCATTGCGTGCTAGTCCTTTAACAAAAACTGTGTTTGCCACCCCTGAAGCCAAGTTAAAAGGATCCTCCAACCTCCTCACTGTTAAATTTGGCAGCATCAACAATCATTCTCCAATGAGAGGCCATATGGGCCACCCTGAGGCTAGCCAGGGAGATTTGGAGAATCAACCAGTCTTGTGAGGTATTGACAAAAGCCAGCGGGAACGTACAACCTTTGTGAGTCAAACCAAAAGTCAGGACGAATGAGATGTTATGTGAGTTTAATGAAAAAGTCAGGGGGAACGTAGAACCTCTGTGAGCATAGATAGTCTAGTGCAAAAGTCAGGGGGGAACGTACAACCTCTGTGAGCATAAACAAACTATGCAGAAGTCAGGGGGAACATACAACCTCTGTGAGCCTAGTCAAACCTTGGTAGCCATGAACAAAAGTCAAGTCATCTAGCAAAAGTTAGGTTGAATATAAAATTCCTATGAGCTAGAAACAAATGATATTCCTAATATTGCAAATGATATAAATGTATTGATCTAGTGCGTTGGCACGTGTAACATTATCCACCATGAAGAGAATTTTGAATTGCCTTGTAAAGAGTCAAGTTGTAACTGAAGTCTCAAGTCTAGTTCTATTTTAGAACTAAAGTGTAATGTTGAGTTGCAATTGAAGTCTTAATTCTAGACCTATTTTAGAACTAAAGTATAATGTTGAGTTGTAATTGAAGTCTTAATTCTAGTTCTATTTTAGAACTAAAGTATAATGTTGAGTTGCAACTGAAGTCTTAAGTCTAGTTCTATTTTAGAACTAAAGTGTTATGTTGAGTTGCAACTGAAGTCTTAAGTCTAGTTCTATTTTCGAACTAAAGTATACCAGTCTCAAGTCTAGTTCTAACTTCGAACTAAAGTATGAAGCTGAGTTATGATTAAAGCATGCAAACAGGTTACTATTTTGAGCCTCTCCTCTTCCCCTCTTCAACCTATATAAGCAAAGGTTGAACCCTCTCTTCAATACAGTTTTTAATATACAGGTTAAGGGAGAAGCAATAGAGGAGAATATCAATGATAAAGAGGCAGCATATCAATGTTGTATATCAACAATAAAGACTACATATCAGAGGCATATATCAGCAGCATGTCAGTGTTGTATATCAACAATAGAGGCATCATATCAGATGTATATTTCAACAAGGTCTCTTAGGTATTTGTCAGGTCAGAGTCATCTTGGCAAGATCTTTAAGAGCAGAACATTCATGGTGGATATTTGTAAGTGATCATACATTATTAATGCAACAAAGGAATATCGTTTGCTGGGGTTTTTCTCCTTGTACAGGGTTTCCTCGGGTTATATGTGTTGTTGATGTACATCCTTACTCATCTACATAGTTATTGTTATTCGATTATGATTTGGTATTATTGAAGTGTATTAAGCTAGAATCAAAGTGTTGAAGAAAATAAAAGAATTAATCCACATAAGAAATCAAGCTCGTAATTTAACATGGTATTAGAGCTTAGGGTGTGTTAAACGTGTTGAAGTGCAGAAGCAGGTACACACAGATCCAAGCTATCTGGATTAAGTTTCCAGTGTGAGGTCCAAGGCATCCTCCATTTCAGTCAGGGTCGAGGATAGGCTCGAAGGAGCTACCAACTTCAATGTGTGGAAGCTCTAGATAAAAAATATCTTGCAAGAGCACGATCTTGAGCAGTATGTGACCACAGTCGTGGAGGAACCCACGAATAATGAAGGAAGAGCGACCTTCAAGAAGATTCAAGCAAAGGCCAAGTGAATCATCTTTGACTTAGTCAAAGACAGTATAATGCATGCAATTACTTCGTTAATGAATGCCAAGGACTGTATGGATACCTTGGTGAATCTGTATGAGAAACAAGCTTCAAGTCAGAAGAGGACACTTAAGCACAAGCTTTAGTATTTGAAGATGGAGAAAAGTGAATCGGTGGCATCTTTCTGTTCCAGGATAGCCCAGATCAGAGATCAACTTTTAGTCACAGGGGGGATAGTGGACGATGATGATTTAGTGCAGGCCATTTTTTACTGTCTTCCTTCTTCATGGGAGATCTTCTTATCTAGTGTAAGTGGGAGAGATATCCAGCCCACGTTTGAGAGGTTATGGCATGATTGCCTCCAGGAGGAGAGTCACACAACTACCAAGAGCAAGCCAACGAAATAAGAGCACTCGGCTTTAGCATCAAGATTCAAGGGAAAGAAGAAAGGCACTTTCCAGAAAGGCTCTTAGAGGAAGCCAAAGACCAAAGGTACATTCAAAGGCAAAAATATTGATACATCTAAGATTAAATTCTTTAGTTGTAATAAGTTGGGTCATTTTGCTAAAGATTGTTGGTTTATAAATAAATATCCAAGGAAAGGGAAACATCATGCCTCAACTACCGAGGATGATGAATCCAAAAGAAATCAGAAAAGTCCTTCTAATGAGAAAGAAAATAGAAAAGAATATTACTTGGTTTCTTCCTTATCAAGTTCAGTTTTCACGGGGCTGAAAACTTGGTTTGTAGATAATGGTGCATCAAAGCACATGGCAGGGTACAACGAGATCCTCTCAGATTTCGAGACAAAATATTTTGCAGAGTAGGTTGAGCTTGGGGATGACAAATGTTACAAGATAGAGGGAGTAGGCTCTATCTCCTTCAGATTGGAATCTGGGGCTAGACTTCATGTTGATGAAGTATTATATGTTCTAGGGCTTAATAAGAATCTACTATCAGTTGCAACCCTTGAGGACAAGGGATATTGGGTGATCTTCAAGGACAGGAAGGCACTACTATCGGCTAAAGGTAGCCACTTAAGCACAACAAAACCCTTTGGAACTCGCAGTGGAGGGTTGTACGTCGTGTTAGGACAGTCATTTCAGGCATTGGCTCATGATGCGACTAGCTCCAGCGAGTCATGGCACAGAAGACTTGGACATATTCATTACAAAGCTCTTCCATATCTACAGAACATGGTATGTGGCATACCCTCTATTTCTCTTAGTAAAAATGAAATTTGTAAGGGATGCATGCTAGGTAAAAATATAAAGAAATCATTTCCTAGTAGTGACAACAGAGAACATGGCATCTTAGATCTGGTTCATTCTGATGTATGTGGTCCCATGTAATCTCCCTCACTCAGTGGTTGTTTGTATTATGTCATTTTTATAGATGATTACTCAAGAAAATGTTGGATATATTTTCTTAAAGCTAAAAGTGACACATTTGATAAATTCAAAGAGTATAAAGCCTTTATTGAAAAGTAGATAGGGAAACACATCAGAATCCTTAGAACAAACAATGGAGGAGAGTTTGAATATCTTCAGTTTGAGGATTTCTGCAAGTCAGCAGGAATCAAGAGGCAGTTGACCATGCCATATAACCCTCAGCAAAATGATGTTTGTTGGCCCTTGACCAATTTTTGGGAGTTTCTTGGTCATGTTGACCTATTTTGGGACTTTGACAACCTGTCAAAGGAGGAGCGCAGGATGAAGCGGAGATCACGGGATCTCGGCCCCTTTTTGGGATATGGGAATATGTAACGGGAATGGGATGTCGGCCCATGGGTTTACCCATGTTTAGGCCTATTTTGTATGTATAAATAGAAGGATATGCAATGTAAGAAGGAGGAGAATAGTGCATCTATGTGATGTGAATGTATGCTAAGTGCTAGTGTGGATTGTAAGGGCTTTGTGCATTCTGGGTAAGACTTGCAGAGCTGAGTGCAAGTCCTTGTGTGAGACTATAGAAGGCTTTATGTTGTAACGCAAGGAAGAAGGATCTAGCAAGCTGTGCAGATCTTCTGTCCTGTGCAGAGTAAGGACTTTGAAGGCTTTGTGCTTGTAACCAATTGACTGAAGACAATAAAGAAGAAGAGTTGGTGGACGTAGCCTCACGGTGGGGGTGATCCACGTAAACACTGTGTTATGTGCTTTGTGCTTTGTCTTGATGTGTTCACAAGTTATTTGCTAAGTGCTTTGATATATTTAGATAGATCTACTTATGCTTTGTGCTTATGATATGTGAGAATATTAGATCTGATCAAGATAGTCATGCTTAGTGCTTGATATGCTCATTCTCATACATTTATATGCTAAGTGCTTAAATACTGTAGATTAGTGTGAATGCTACGAAGCTTTGCTTTATCAACGAAGTGAATAGTGAATGCATATCGAGGGACTGGCAGTACTAAGAGTTGTATTAAGTGTTATAATCACATATCTATGTCCCAGCTATGGTTCCAGACACCTAAGTCTTGCAACCACCACTGCCTCTACCTCGGATGAGACTTCATCTGCTTCGCAGGTGTTGTTGAAAGGGCCGGTAGTTAGGGCTTTGTTGGTGTGTTGTTGTAGTTTTGAACCCTGGGTCTGCCCCTGTGCCAACAATGTTGCTGAGAGAAAAAACAGGACTATTGTGAGGTAGCGAAAGCAATGATGTTTGACCAGGATCTGCCAAATTCTTTTTGGCATAAAGATACCTCCACTGTCGTATATTGTCAGAACATGTGTCCACATGCTATCTTGAAACACAGGACTCCTGAAGATGTCTTTTGAGGGATCAAACCTAAAGTAGTGCATATAAGGATATTTGGGTATCTTGTGTATATCCATGTCCCTAAGGAAAAGAGGACAAAGATGGAACCCTCAGGCAAGAAAGGGGGTTTTGTGGGGTACAGTGAAAAATCCAAGGCTTACAGGATTTATGTACCAGGTCAGAGGAAAATAGAGGTAAGCTGAGATGTGACTTTCCATGAGGAAGCCGCATTTAAGAAATCCAAAGAGCTTCAGCAGGAATCAGAAGCAGTTCAGCCAGCTTCACCTTCTTCTGAAAATGAAGAGTCAGATGATCAAAGGGAGGAACCTCGTGAAGGGCCAAGTAATGATCCCCTAGAATATGTTGAATTGTTAGAAAATATTCTTGAAGAACCTCCATCCAAAAGGAAGCCAGGGTGGCTTAAAGAAATAGTGCAGGAAGTAGAAAGGATAGTTGCTCCCAAAGGAACTTTCAAGGAAAGGAAGAGGCCTCATAGGTTTGGAGGATATGTTGCACTGATGAGCAGCATTAGTGATGTTGAACCTTCCTCATTTGAAGAAGTAGACAAATAACAAGTATGGAAGGATGCCATGCTTGAGGAATACAATTCTATTATAAAGAAAAATGTTTGGGACATTGTGTCCAGGCCAAAAGACAAATCAGTGGTTTCTTCCTAATGGATCGATAAGATCAAACATGCAGCTGATGGAAGTGTGGAAAATTTCAAAGAAAGATTTGTAGCTAGAGGCTTCACTCAGAAAGAAGGGATCGACTACGAAGAGACTTTTGCTCCTGTAGCCAGGTATACCTCCATTCGAACTATTATTGATTTATCTCCCGTTCTTGGTTGGAAGCTACATCAGATGGATGTAAAAACAACATTCTTGAATGGAAAGATTGAACATGAGGTCTTTGTGGAACAACCAGATGGTTTTGTACTACATAACAAAGGCACTCATGTATGCAAGCTAAGGAAGGCCTTGTATGATCTTAAGCAGGCTGCCAGAGTTTGGTATGATAGGATTGATGGCTTTCTTAAAAGCCTGGGATTTCAAAAAAGTGATGTTGATGCAAATCTGTACTTCAAGGTAAGAGGTAACCAACCTGTTATATTAATCATGTATGTTGATGATCTCTTTCTAACAAGAGATGAAGGGCTAATAGCCTGGTGTAAGAGAGAGCTAACCTCAAAATTCGAAATGAAAGACTTAAACTTAATGCATTACTTCCTAGGATTGGAAGTATGGCAAAGACAGGGCGAGATATTTATGGCACAAGGAAAATACACAGTGGATGTACTAAAGATGTTTGGTATGATGGATTGCAAATCCATGTCTAGTCCAATGATTACCAACCTGAGGAAGCTGCATGATTCTGATAAAAGTTCAAATTTGGTGGATCCCAACATGTATAGGCAGTTGATTGGATCAAATATCCAAACTAGGTCAGATATATGTTATGCAGTGATTGCAATGAGTTAGTTCATGACTGAACCGAGACAGACACTAGGTGGCAGCAAATCACATCTTGAGATATCTCAGAGGGACCATTACTTATGGTCTGAGATATACATCCAATGGTGGTTTATTTCGACATGGGTATGCAGATGTTGACTAGGCAGGAAGCCCAATGGATCGAAAGAGTACTTCTGGATATTGCTTCTGTTTAGGATCCACTATGATCTCTTGGTCATTCAGAAGCAGGGATCCATTGCACATAGTACAACAGAGGCTGAGTACACTGCAGCAAGGAAGCAGTATGGCTCAAAAAATTGGTTTCTGGGTTGTTTGGTGACAAGCTCGAGATGAAGGTGGTTCACAGTGATAATCAAAGTTGCATAAAATTGACAGAGAACCCGGTATTTCACGACAGATCAAAACATATTGACAAGAGGTACCACTACATCCGAGACTTGGCCTAGAGAAAAACTGTAAAGTTACAGTACATAGCCACGAGCGAGCAGGTAGTTGATATCCTGACCAAGCTTCTGACCTCGAGACAGTTTGTGCAGCTGAGAGGCAAGCTTGGTGTGGTTGAGAATGACTCCCTCGTTGAGAAGGAGTGTTAAATTTGGCAGCATCGATAATCATTTTCCAATGAGAGGCCATATGGGCCACCCTGAGGCTAGCTAGGGAGATTTGGAGAATCAACTAGTCTTGTGAGGTATTGAGAAAAGCCAGGGAGAGCGTACAACCTCTGTGAGTCAAACCAAAAGTCAGGACGAACGAGATGCTATGTGAGTCTAATGCAAAATTCAGGGGGAACGTACAAACTCTGTGAGCATAGACAATCTAATGCAAAAGTCGGGGGGAACGTACAACCTCTGTGAGCATAGACATACTAGTGCAAAAGTCAGGGGGAACATACAACCTCTATGAGCCTAGTGAAACCTTGTGAGCCATGAGCAAAAGTCAAGGAATCTAGCAAAAGTTAGGTTGAATATAAAATTCCTATGCGCTAGAAACAAACAATATTCCTAATATTGCAAATGAAATAAATGTATTGATCTAGTGCGTTGGCACGTGTAACATTATCCACCATGAAAAGAATTTTGAATTGGCTTGTAAAGAGTTGAGTTGTAACTGAAGTCTCAAATCTAGTTCTATTTTAGAACTAAAGTGTAATGTTGAGTTGCAACTGAAGTCTTAAGTCTAGTTCTATTTTAGAACTAATGTGTAATGTTGAGTTGCAATTGAAGTCTTAAGTCTAGTTCTATTTTAGAACCAAAGTGTAATGTTGAGTTGCAACCGAAGTCTTAAGTCTAGTTCTATTTTTTAACTAAAGTATACCAGTCTCAATTCTAGTTCTAAGTTCGAACTAAAGTATGAAGCTGAGTTATGATTAAAGCATGCAAACATGTTACTATTTCGAGCCTCTCCTCCTCCCCTCTTTAGCCTATATAAGCAGAGGTCGAACCCTCTCTTTAATATAGTTTTTTATTTGCAGGTTAAGGGAGAAGCAATAGAGGAGCATATTAGTGATAAAGAGGCAACATACCAAAGCAACATATCAGTGTTGTATATCAGCAATAGAGAATGCATATCAGAGGCATATATGAGCAGCATATCAGTGTTGTATATCATCAATAGAGGCAACATATCAGAGGTGTATTTCAGCAAGGTCTCTTAGGTCTTTGTAAGGTCAGAGTCATCTTGGCAAGCTCTTTAAGAGCAAAACATTCATGGTGGATATTCGTAAGTGATCATACATTATTAATGCAATAAAGGAATATCATTTGCTGGGGTTTTTCTCCTTATACAAGGTTTCCCCAGGGTATATGTGTTGTTTATGTGCATGCTTACTTATCTACATAGTTATTGTTATTCGATTATGATTTGGTAGTGTTGAAGTGTATTAAGTTGATATCAAAGTGTTGAAGAAAATAAAAAAAATAATCCGCATAAGAAATCAAGCTCATAATTTAACATGGTATCAGAGCTTAGGGTGTGTTAAACGTGTTGAAGTGCAGCAGCGGGTACACACAGATCCAAGATAGCTTGATTAAGTTTCCAGTGTGAGGTCCATGGCATCCTCCATTTCAGTCAGGGTCGAGGATAGGCTCGAAGGAGCTACCAACTTCAATGTGTGGAAGCTTCGGATAACAAATATCTTGCAAGAGCATGATCCTGAGTAGTATGTGACCACAGTCGTGGAGGAACCCACGAATAATGTAGGAAGAGCGTCCTTCAGGAAGAGTCAAGCAAAGGCCAAGCGAATCATCTTTGACTCAATCAAAGATAGTATAATACATACAATGACTTCGTTAATGACTGCCAAGGACTATATGGATACCTTGGTGAATCTGTATGAGAAACACGCTCCAAGTCAGAAGAGGACAGTTAAGCACAAGCTTAAGTATTTGAAGATGCAGAAAAGTGAATCAGTGGCATATTTCTCTTCCAGGATAGTCCAGATCAGAGATCAACTTTTAGTCACAGGGGGGATAGTGGACGATGATGGTTTAGTGCAGGCCATTTTTTACGGTCTTCCTTCTTCATGGGAGACCTTCTTATCCAATGTAAGTGGGAGAGAGATTCAAGCCACGTTTGAGAGGTTATGGCATGATTGCCTCCAGGAGGAGACTCACACAGCTAGCATGAGCGAGCCAACGAAAGAAGAGAACTCAGCCTTAGCATCAAGATTCAAGGGAAACAAGAAAGGCACTTTCCAGAAAGGCTCTTAGAGGAAGCCAAACACCAAAGGTACATTCAAAGGCAAGAATATTGATACATCTAAGATTAAATGCTTTAGTTGTAATAAGTTGGTTCATTTTGCTAAAGATTGTTGGTTTAGAAATAAACATCCAAGGAAAGGGAAACATCATGGCTCAACTGTCGAGGATGATGAATCCAAAAGAAATCAAAAAATTCCTTCTAATGAGAAAGAAAATAGAAAATAATATTACTTGGTTTTTGCCTTATCCAGTTCAATTTTCACGGGGCCGAAAACTTGGTTAGTAGATAGTGGTGCATCAAAGCACATGACGGGGTACAAGGAGATCCTTTCAGATTTCGAGACAAAATCTTTTGCAGAGCAGGTTGAGCTTGGGATGACAAATGTTACAAGATAGAGGGAGTAGGCTCTATCTCCTTCAGATTGGAATCTGAGGCTAGACTTCATGTTGATGAAGTATTATATGTTCCAGGGCTTAATAAGAATCTACTATCAGTTGCAACCCTTGAGGACAAGGGATATTGGGTGATCTTCAAGGACAGGAAGGCACCACTATGGGATAAAGGTAGCCACTTAAGTACATCATAACCCATTGGAACTCGCAGTGGAGGACTGTATGTCGTGTTAGGACAGTCAGTTCAGGCATTGGCTCATGATGTGACTAGCTCCAGCGAGTCATGGCGTAGAAGACTTGGACATCTTCATTACAAAGCTCTTCCAGATCTACAGAACATGGTATGTGTCATGCCCTCTATTTCTCTTAGTAAAAATGAAATTTGTAAGGGATGCATGCTAGGTAAAATTATAAAGAAAGCATTTCCTAGTAGTGATAACAGAGCTCAGGGCATCTTAGATCTTGTTCATTCTGATGTATGTGGTCCCATGCCATCTCCCTCACTAAGTGGTTGTTTGTATTATGTCATTTTTATTGATGATTACTTAAGAAAATGTTGAATATATTTTATTAAAGCTAAAAGTGACACATTTGATAAATTCAAAGAGTATAAAGCCTTTATTGAAAAGTAGACAGGGAAATACATTAGAATCCTTAGAACAGACAATGGAGGAGAGTTTGAATCTTTTCAGTTTGAGGATTTCTGAAAGTCAACGGGAATCAAGAGACAGTTGATCGTGCCATATAACCCTCAGCAAAATGGTGTTGCTGAGAAGAAAAACAAGACTATTTGTGAGGCAACGAAAGCAATGATGTTTGACCAGTATCTGCCAAATTCTTTATGGGCAGAAGCTACCTCCACTGTCATGTATATTCAAAACATGTGTCCACATGCTATCTTGAAGGAAAAGACTCCTGAAGAGGTCTTCTCATGGATCAAACCTGAAGTAGGGTATCTAAGGATATTTGGGTGTCCTGTGTATATTCACGTCCCTAAGGAAAATAGGACAAATATGGAACCCCCAGGCAAGAAAGGGTTTTTGTGGGGTAGAGTGAGAACTCCAAGGCTTACAGGATTTATGTACTAGGTCAGAGGCAAATAGAGGTAAGCAAAGATGTGAATTTCCATGAGGAAGCCGCATTTAAGAAATCCAGAGAGCTTCAGCAGGAATCAGAAGCAGTTCAGCCAGCTTCACCTTCTTCTGAAAATGAAGAGTCAGATGATCAAAGGGAGTAACCTCGTGAAGGGCCAAGTAATGATCCCCTAGAACCTGTTGAATTGTTAGAAAATACTCTTGAAGAACCTCCAGCCAAAATGAAGCCAGGGTGGCTTAAAGAAATAATGCAGGAAGCAGAAAGGATAGCTGCTCCCAAAGGAACTTTCAGGGAAAGGAAGAGGCCTCATAGGTTTGGAGGATATGTTGCACTGATGAGCAACATTAGTGATGTTGAACCTTCTTCATTTGAAGAGGCAGATAAATTACAAGTATGGAAGGATGCCATGCTTGAGGAATACAGGTCTATTATAAAGAACAATGTTTGGGACATTGTGTCGAGGCCAAAAGACAAATCAGTGGTTTCTTCCTAATGGATCTATAAGATCAAACATGCAGCTGATGGAAGTGTGGAAAAGGTCAAAGCAAGATTTGTAGCCAGAGGCTTCACTCAGAAAGAAGGAATCGACTAAGAAGAGACTTTTGCTCTTGTAGCCAGGCATACCTCCATTTGAACTATTATTTCTTTATCTCCCATTCTTGGTTGGAAGCTACATCAGATGGATGTAAAAACAACATTCTTGAATGGAAAGATTGAACATGAGGTCTTTGTGGAACAACTAGATGGTTTTGTACTGCATAACAAAGGCACTCAT
>ML826511.1:37271-50883 GCA_009831015.1 Picea engelmannii
TCATAGGGGACTCTAGAATCTTTATCCAAGCTCTCAATCAGAGGAAGGCTCCCAAAAACATGGGTCTGGATCACTATTATAGGAAGGTTATAGACCAGATGAAAGAATTCGAAGAGGTGAAGTTCTACCATGTCCTCAGGAATTTTAATCAGTTGGCAGACCACGAAGCGAACAGAGGAACCTCCCTGGGCAAGGGAGTCATCAACGTAAATGGAGTTGAAAACCATGAACCAATCCCTTAGAGTCTGGGGAGAAGAATTCATCAGGAGATCTCCTGTCAGAAAATGCAGAAATCTGAAAATTGCCAGGAAGGAATCCAAAGTGCAGGTGCGAAAGTATGAGGAAGCTAAGAAAGGACATGCGCAGGGTCGCACTAGAATTAGGACAGAGGCATCAGAACCGACATAAGAAGAGCATCCTGACTCTGCTACCACGGGGAAGAGCACCCAGTCACAGTCCTCCAGGGAGACAATCGTCCAGGGCAAGCATCCTGAAGAAACAGGTAAGACTTTGAATAAAAGAGGGAGAAGAAGCACTGAAACAGTGTTGGAGCATAGGCTGAAACAATGTTGAAACACAGTGTTGTAACAGATGTTGAAACACAGTGCTGGAACATATGCTGAAACAGTGCTGGAACATATGTTGAAACAGCGCTGTAACATATGTTGAAACACAGTGCTGTATCATATGCTGAAACACAGTGCTGGAACATATGCTGAAACAATGCTGGAACATATGTTGAAACACCGCTGTAACAAAAGCTGAAACAGTGCTGAGACATATGCTGAAACAGTGTTGAGGCTTATGCTGAAACAGTGACTGGAGTTTCGGCATTGAAAATTGACTGAAAAATCTAGTTCTTTTAGAAGGCGTACAGGATCTAGTTCAGTTCACAAGTCTATAGCTATAGAAGTAGAATGGTTCAGAAAGACAGGCCCGAAGAAATTTGAGGCCATTTTGTAATCAATTATGTGGCTAGTCCACCCCATTAATACAATCTATAACCATTTCTGTGAAAAAAAAAAAAAAAAAAAAAAATCCAGCTTGTGGGTCGTATTTTTGGAGTTACACTCTGTGGAAAATAGGGTTTGTGGCTAGTCCTGAAACTAGTCAAAAACAGGTATTTCGGGTAAAAACGTCATAACTTCTTCATAACAGATCCAAATTCAGTAAGACTAAATGTGTTGGTTAGAACATATTATTTAGTATGTTGTGTAACAATTTCAGATCAATTCAACAAATATTCCATGCGGGGCACGCTCTACAAGGTCGCTCTCTAGAATAAGCCAGAATTCAGCAAGGTGTGTCATTTTTGCTATAACTCCTTTTCTGAGAGGTTCCAAGTAGTGACATGTGGAGGAATTGCATAAAACACATTGAAGAACATTGTGTATCAGTTTCAGATCTTTATTCATTACAGGTACAAAGTTATGATTATTTCAAGTTAGGGTTGTTGATTAATCGAAAACTAGTCTTGTGAGACTAAAGAAACGTTTGATGAAAATGCTAGTCTCTTGTTGTTAAAGTTAAGGAAGGTTTGAAGGTATGTGATCATATACACCAGGTTTATTATAGAGTTACAAATCATATTTGGATGATGAAATTGATGAAGGCTTTTGGTTGAGGTATAAGTTAGGTACATGGTTGAGACAAGTAGTTGATGAGTTGGCACATACATGAGGTGTATAGTTGATGATGTTGGTACATATTGATGAGTCATAGTTGATGAGTACTTGACACATGATTGGTTCATACTTGGTACATGGTTGGTTGCACTTGTTTATGGTACAGGTTGATTACAGATTGTTTGGTACAGGTTGGTGCATGGTTGATGCACTTGTTTATGGTACAGGTTGAGGTACAACTTGATGCATGGTTCAGGTTTATTGGTACATGTTTACAGTGGTATATCTCATACTGATAGTGTGACAGTGGTTACATCATTCTACTTCTACTTCAGGGTGGTTGGATGGGGCAAGGATAGGTGGTTGTAGCCGGAGAACATAGGGGGTTGTAGCCTCCTTCTAGTTGTAGCCAGAGAATTGGGGATTTGGAGCTTCCCTCAGGTTGTAGCCTGAGAAACTAGGGGGTTGGAACCTCCTTTCTGTTGTAGCTGGAAAACAAAGGAAGTTGGTGCTTCCAATGAATGTTATTCTTCGAGACATATAAGATAAAGCATTTTGTGGTTTTCTCTCGATTTGGGTTTCCACGTAAAACACTGGTGTATTGTGTATGTGTGTGATTGTTCATTATTGGATAATAATTCTACATTGATATAACACTTGGATTATTTGGAGAAAAAAGATTATACTTACGCTATTACTGATTCACCCCCCCCTCTCAGTAATCCAACAGTGACATGAACAACGCCACGACTAGGCAGTGTCACAAACTTCACAGATATCTTCTCAATAGTTAATCAATAATTGTCGTTGCTATCATTTTTGGTTTTCTTTAAGACAAGTATGCATACAAGATATGTTGATTGTATTTGATTGGGGATTTATTGTGCCCCTAAATCAATACCTTACGCACCAACCACCTTTCGTCAGGTTGGTTTAGGCGAGCCTTATGTAACTTCATGATCTGGATTTATGAGCGAAACGAACTGATTAACATATTGAATATAATAAACATGAAGATATGAAGAATAACACAGATATCCAGTGAACGATATATTTTATTGAATAATGAAATAGGTTGAAATTGTAAAACTGCAAAACTTAAACACTTGCTCGAATGGTGATAGTTATCTCTGAGAAGATATGTGGCTGCTACGCGCATCCGTCTGAGTATAATGAATTACAATGAGGCTCTAGAGACATTTTTTATATTACTCATGGATGTCAAAACCCTAGACATCCAAAAGCCTAACCCTAGGAGGTGAAACGTCAAAAGTCATGTAGGCCCCTATTGGTAAGTTGGTACCTCAACTTCTCGGGGTCGTAACTTTTGCATACGACCTTCATTTTAGGTGTGTGATAGCCCGTTGGAAAGGTATTTCAGAGAACTACACATTCCATCATCAAACTCTAACTCTATCTATAGTTTGACTATGGCGAGCCAAAACAACACTGTTTAGGACTCCAAACGAGCCCTAGAAGTACGACAAGATGTACTGACATGAAAACATACAAAATAAGTTAGTAGGATTAGGTGAGAGGCCACCAATATCCACCTGGAAGATTTGTAGGGCTTCAAACAACCCCAGAAGTGTAGAACTCACAATTACAAAGAAGTACAAAAGAACGTGCTAAACTAAAAACATACAAGAGGAGCCAGTTGGAATAGGTGGGTGGCCTCCAATAACCAACTAGATCAATCCTCCCCCATTAGAAAGCAATGGTATCCATTGCGTTGAGTTCCCCCATCAGGTGAGAAAACTTCTACTGGATTTGGCCCTGGGTGAGCCACTTGCCTTGGTGTAGGATTTGCCCTGCCTTGACAACCCAATAAAGTTGGATCCTCTGCTGACGAGTGCCCTTGACCTGTGTGTCCACTATCTGATCAATCGATGCTTGTTCCATGCAATCAGGGTTGAGCTTTGTGGGTGTCATTTGTTCTGCGATCTCTGAGGTGTCCAATAATGGTGAAAAATATGGTCGAAGGAGGTCCACGTTGAACATTGGGTGCAAGCCAAGGAAGGGTAGGGTGTTCAGAAGGTAGCTAGAGAGGTAGTGGGGGGGCCTAGAGGGGCCATAGTGATAATAGTGGAGGCCATTCAATGTAAGGTGGATTAGTTCCACTATATTATTAAATAAGGCCCACTATGGTAGTTAGATATAATAAATAGGTAGTTAGATATAATAAATGTAAGAGGACTTCTTATAAGGTTCTAGTTCTAAAAGATTCCTCCTCCGAATGTTCTTAGGTGATGGTAGCACTATATAAAGGGGTTCAAGCAATGTAATGGGATATGAAAAGAATTATTGTATTTGGAGCAGTAGCTTAATAGGAGGATGCCCCCTTGAAGAGGCAAGTGAACACGAGAGGATCCCTTCCATAATATGATCCATTGTATGGTGTTGCCCTACCTTAAGGGTTTGATATAATAAAGTGTGTTTCTTCTATATTTTTCTTTGAATCTTTGTGGTGCTTTTGTATTCAGTTCTTTGGCTCTTAACAATTGGTATCAGAGCACTTTCCTTGGCCAAAGAAGGGAATAACTTTTTGCTCTTTTTGCATAATTTTTCTAGGGAAGAAAATGAGGGCGGTGCATTTCAAGTTCATATCTGAAGATTTACTAGCTGAATTTGGAAAAAAAAAATGGTTATTTGAATTCCTCTCGGAAAAATACCTAATTTCAAAAAAAAATTCAACCAAAACGGAGTCTGGGAAGTAAAGTTACAAGCATTTTAAATTCAACAGTTTTTTAGGGTTTTTTTTGGAAAGGGTCGCGATTTTTTGCAGTAATGTATTGTTTTATTTTTTGGGTTTTTTTCGTGACGGCTGCGGGACTACAAAGTTCATAGGGTGCTCAGATGGCTATTTCCTCTCAAACCCTCAAAGAAATTCTACAAATTACTGAAGCATTCAAATCTCAATTGTATGACACATTGAATGACACATTAGATGACTTTGTAGATGGCCTCACAGACGACCTCAATGATAGTTTTCGTAGTATTCAAGATTCATTGGATAACATGCAGGAGAGATTTCTTATCGCAGACATCAGGGATGAATATAATCAAGAAATATATGCTTGGTATGATCTGAAGACTGATTGCGATGATTGGTATATGGATAGTTGTCATTTCTGGGATGACAACCACTTCCATATTTTATTTGATGACTCTACTCGACCTTCTGTAGAGAACATCAATGTCCCACATCATGAGCTAGTTATAATTACCAACGTCCAACCTGCATATCCTACAATTGCATTGTTCCTTCCAAATTCAGGTTTGATTCTATCCCACTATGTGGATGGATATTCTTATTTGGATCCACATGATAGGTGCAGTATTGGGAGCATCATTTTCAGTCGGTTATTGGGTGCCGATATCTTCCATGTGGGGTTCACATGAGAAATTGGACATGGGACCCTGGTTCTCTAATCTACTTCAGCATTGTGGTCCACACTTATCCATGGGACTCTGGTATATGGTTGTACATAAAGCGTTGAGGACAACACTTTCTTAAGGGGGATGGAATGTAAGGTAGCTAGAGAGGTAGTGGGGGGACCCTGAGGGCCCATAGTGATAATAGTGGAGCCCATTCAATGTAAGGTGGACTAGTTCCACTATATTATTAAATAAGGCCCACTAAGGTAGTTAGATATAATAAATGGGTAGTTAGATATAATAAATGTAAGAGGACTTCTTATAAGGTTCTAGTTCTAGAAGATTTCTCCTCTAGAATGTTCTTAGGTGATGGTAGCACTATATAAAGGGGTTCAAGCAATGTAATGGGATGTGAAGAGAATTATTGTATTTGGAGAAATAGCTCAATAGGAGGATGTCCCCTCGAAGAGAAAGTGAACAGGAGAGGATCCCTTCCATAATAAGATCCATTGTATGGTGTTGCCCTACCCCAAGGGTTTAAATGTAATAAAGTTGTGGTTTTCTATATTGTTCTCTAAATATTTGTGGTGTTTTTGTATGCAAGTATTTGGTTCTTAACATCAAAAGCATTGCTACCCACAACCTTGGTGATAGTGTAAGGCTCATAGCGAAGTGGGCGAAGCTTTTGATGGGGCCCTATGAGATGCTCCTTCTGCAAATCTAACTAGAATTTGTCGCCAACCTGAAATTGGTGTGGTACTCTGTGTTGATCATGGCGTTGCTTGTACTTAGCATTGGATTTTTGCAAAATCTCATGGACCTGTTGGTGGATCTGCTGAATCTTCTTAATGAATCTGGTGGCTTTGTCAATCATAGACTGATTGTGGGAAGTGTAATATCCCCAAGGACGAGCCCTGTTGTAATCATGTTTATGAATTGTAAATCATGTTTTGTAGGTTGGTGAGACAAGTATTGATAAGCTGGTGGGCTTATGTGTTTATTAGGCCGCAAAGCCTAAGTCTCAAAGGCCAAGAGCATGTTTTTGTATATGTAATATGTAGAACATTAATAAAGATTAAACATCGTTGCGTGCAGACCGACCACAAAGAAAGAGTGACGAGGGACTAAGCTTCCAGAAGGTGGATAAAGGAAAAGGGGTTGAAAGGTTGGAAAGAGAGGCTAAGTGTTGAGCCTAGGGGCTAAGCTTAGGGGCTTAAGTCCTTAGGAATAATAATTTATTATTATTCCAAAAGTTATGTGAAAGGTATGTCTTTATCCTAAGTTCCTGGAAGGGGGAACGTGTGCAAGAGGGAACACATGCAACCTCATGGGCGACATGTGTCGACCCAGGCACATGCAATTTAACCGAAGAATTGAGCTGATATGGGGGTTCGTCCTCCATTCGACCGTCGGTTGTCTGAACCAGGGGATCTTTGTGTTTGAGTTCAGTAAGTCTCACGTAGCTCTGAAACCCGAAGTCTGTGATGTTTTCTTGAGAATACGATACACCCTCTGCCCTGAATTGTTGAGTCTATGTTCGGCCTCTTCGTGAATTTCTTGTCACACATCCTGCAAATGGGTGTTACCTGAACCGTGTTGTGTCTTAGTGGCCTTTTGTCGTTTCCTGGTTCCACACCCAATTTTTCCTGATGTTGTTGTCATTCATGAGTTAGGCAAAAGTTGTTATTGCTACTGTTATATTGAACTTGTGGTAATTGAGTTAAAAAGTAGTTGAATAACCAGGTTGTCAGGCTCGTGGTAGAAGAGGTAGGTTGTCAGGCCTGTGATCAACTCTCTCCAGGTGAGGGAGTCTGTCGGGGAGTGGTTTTCTCCCAGAGAGAGTCCAACACCAGCTACGGAGCTTCGAGAATTCATGATCCGGCCTGTTGTCGAGACCTAGAAGGGAGGTGAAGCACCGATGGACTGTGCTTGTGAAGGTGTATACTCTCGGACATAACATGCATGTGGGGAATGAGAGTCTGTGAGCAGTGGGCGTAAGAAGGCTTCTGGGGGAGAATCCTTCCGATCGCTCTGTGCAGTTTTCCTGTAACCTCATCCTAGGCTAGCATTTCCTTACCTTGGGTGGAGCTTAGTCCCAGCTCGGGGCTGACCCACTGTTGAGTGTGATGAGCAGTGAGGTCTAAGGTTGGGAGGTTCGTGGAAAGTCTGCACGTGATTGGTGGAGTTACTACAGTTTCAAATATAAGTATATGCATGTATTTTCATTTCAATTAAAATACATGTCTGTGATGCTTGCAATATTATCATGTATTCTGTTGCGATGATATTTTCTATTGGTTCCATTAATTTTGTATGTTAGTAGTAATTATATGTTCACTTTGTTAAGCCATTTAACTTCATTTAAATGCATACTATATAAGTATGAAAATGTTTTTGTGTAGTAGCGTTGCCCGACAAGTGGGTTGATGGTTGGGGTCATTACAATATGGTATCAGAGCCCAAGGTCTAAATGTTGAGCCTAGATGGGCCGGATAAGTGGTCTTTGGACCTAAGGTTTCGAGAGGAAATTGTGTCTGGAGGATTAATTTCGAACCTTAGAATGTTTCTGGGTGCCAATGGGTTACTGAGTCATGTACGAAGCTCGGGAGAAGTAGCGATAGAATAAAACCATAGTCAGTGTGGTATTTGACCACAGGGAGGGAGGGTGCTCAACACTTGGAGTGTTGGAACTACAGGATCTGTTTAGAAATAAAGGAAAAACCTTTACGACCGTTAGATTCGGAGAAGGTGCCGAGAGGATATCCGAGAATCCTTTCAGAAGTTCGGCTGTCGGGAAAAGCGGGGTGCACTGAGGCACAAACCCCCAAACCCGAAACTCCAAAGTCCCGAGAAGATCTACACCGTAGATCTGGGAAAAAGATCTCATCCATTGGATCGAGCAGAAGAGCAGAGAGTAATTTCAGGAGTTTGGCTATCGGGAGAAGTGGGATGCGCTGATGCACAAACTCTCGAAGCCCGAAATCGTGAAATCTCAAAGAGATGAAGTAGTGGGTCGGGTTGACGTCACTTGGATGGATGTGGACCCATGGGATGTGTGCCACTTGCCAATGGGCCCCGAAGGAAAAGTAGACGCAATGGGGCCAGATGGCGTCACTTGAGATAACGTGGACCTTCTTAAGTACACCATGTGTCACCACCATGGTTGGTGACAACTGTGTTGTGGCCCCGGTGGCTAGAAAGGTCGAAAGTTCATAAGTCGGGAGTTGGAGAGGGAAGCGAGTGTGAGACCTTCCAGGACTGAAATCCTGAAACCTTGAAACTCGAAACCCCGAAGTTTCGATTATAGAACCTTGAGATCAAATGCTTGGTCACAAACCATGGTCGCGTGGGTTTGGAAACTGAGAGAAAAGGGGTAAGGCCTGAGTGCACTACAGAGCCGAGCAGAGCTCGAAAAATTCATGGAAACTGAACGTTTTCTTGAATCAAGTTGTTTATGAATGTTGTGGGGTTGTTAAGGAATAATGACCTGACAAATTTCAGTTGTCTATACGTTGTGATGCAAAAGTTCAACAAGCACCAGAACCGAATATAATTTCCACTTAGTGCAAAAGAAATGGAAAGGGCACAGACTGCTTCCAGTTTCGAGGACGAAGCAAAAGGAATGGATGTTCATTTGGGAGTTGAAGGATAGAACTCCAATGGCCATGGAGAAGAGATATATAAGGAAGGAAACATGAGGAATATCATTGAAGGATTGCAAAAAGATGCCCAAACTCACCGAACAAATAGCAGAAAACTCAGAAAAGCTCAGGAAAAACAAGGAGAATTCAACATAAAACAAGTTGTTAAAGAGTTTGGAGAGAACAGAAAAGAAGTTGGATAAGGAGAGTGACTTGAGCAGAATAGGGAGTCACCAGACTTCTGAGGGAAGAAGGTCAAGGAGTGTGGGTAGAGTAGACACCATCATCACTCCCAAGGTCGCTCCAAGAGAAGGACACACAGTAGCTCAAGCCCATCCCCTACTAGAAAGCACAAGAGATCTGGAGTGGATGAATTGAAGGGAGAGATGAACAAGATTAATCCTCCTACGTTTGTTGGAGAACATCAGAAGGAGGAAGATTTCAAAACATGGTTTCTTGGTATGAGGAAATACTTCCAACTACAGAATTATTCCTCTTGTGCAGAAGGAAGAATTGTGATGTATCAACTGAAAGGAAAAGTATCCATGTGGTGGGATCAACTTATGCAGGTGCAACACATTAGAGGGAAAGATATCACTTGGAAAGAATTCAAGAGGTGTTTCGAGAAGAAGTATTTGACTAAGAGATATTATGATAGAAAGATGAAGGAGTTCCTTGAACTCAAGCTAGGCAACATGACCATTGATGAGTTTGAACGTAGGTTTTTGGAATTGTTGAAGTATGTTTCGTTCATGAAAGAAGAAACTGTCAAGATTCAAAGGTATATGAGTGGACTGCCACTGTCCATCAGTGACAAGATCCAGTATGATGACCCTAAGACCATGGAAGAAATGTTAAGAAGAGAGAAATGCTTATATGAGCAACAAAGAGAAAAGCCTACCTTTCAGAAGGCTTGGGATGACCAGAGGAAGTTCAAGAAAGAGCAAAGGTAGAAGGGAAATAAACCTCCCTTTTTCAGAAATAGTCCTCAAGGACAACCATCGTTTAGAGAGCCGAGAATGGCTAAAGTAGGAGAACAAAGGCCAAGACAGACACCCATTCAGTGTTGGGGCTATCAAGGAAACCATAAGTATAGAGATTGTCCCTACAAAAATGGCAAAGTGAGAGTTGTCCATAATGTTCAGCAAGCTGAAACAGTGGAGGACATGGGTAGTAGAATGCCAAGGATCTATGCAGCCCTGGAAAACAAGCAAGTTGAATTTCAGTCACACATGATTGAAGTAGAAGGTATGATTAACAACCAACCATTTACTATTTTAATTGATTCAGGGGCTAGCCATAGTTATGTAGATCCTAGAGTGGTGGAAAGTTTGCAATTGTCAAGAAGAAAACATGAAAAGTCTTGGTTAGTGCAGCTGGCTACAGGAACCAAAAGAAAATTCATTGAGTTAGTTAAGTCTTGTCTAGTGGATATGAAAGGACTGAGCACAAAGGCTGAATTGAATATTTTATCTTTAGGTTCTTATGACTATCTAATTGGGATGGACTGGTTGGACCAACACCATGCCATCTTGGACTATTGTAACAAGGAACTCACTTGCCTAGATGAGGAAGGGAATCAGAAAATAGTCCAAGGAATTACCAGAGTTGTTGTTATCAGAGAAATCTCAGCAATGCAGTTGAAGAAGTGCTACAAAAAAGGTTGTCAATTATTTGCATCCCATGTGGAGGAAACACCTAAGAATAAGGTGTCAAGTATTGGAGATCTCGTGGTGCTAAAGGAGTTTGAAGATGTATTTCAAGAGGTACCCAGATTTCCCTCGAAGAGAGATATTGATTTCTCTGTAAACTTGATGCCTGGAGTAGCTCCAGTGTCGAAAGCTCCTTACAAAATGAGTAGGCTAGAGCTGAAAGAGTTGCAATTGCAACTTGAAGAGCTGTTGAAGAAGGGGTACATACGCCCAAGTGTGTCACCTTGGGGTGCCCCGGTCCTGTTCGTGAAGAAGAAGGACGAAACGCTGAGATTGTGTATCGATTTCAGACAATTGAACAAAGTAACTGTGAAGAATAAATATCCTCTGTTGAGGATTGATGACCTCTTCGATCAGTTGAAGGATGCGAAGATATTTTCGAAGATAGACCTCAGGTCGGGATATCACCAGGTAAGGATAAAGGATGAAGACATCAACAAGACCGCCTTTAGAACAAGGTATGGTCATTACGAGTTCACAATGGTGTTGTTTGGGTTGTCGAACGCACCCGCTATTTTTATGTGCCTGATGAATGGTGTGTTCAAAGATTATCTAGACAAGTTTGTCACAGTCTTCCTGGATGACATTCTGGTGTATTCCAAATCAGAGGAAGAGCATGAATGACATATGAGGATGGTGTTGCAGGTGCTAAGAGAACACCAGTTGTATGCCAAGTTGAACAAATGCTCGTTTTATCATGAGCATATCCATTACTCGAGGCATATTATCTCGAAGGATGGGATAGTTGTAGATCCTGAGAAGATTGAGGCCATTAGAGAATGGTCAAAGCCAAAGAATGTGATATAAGTCATATCCTTCATGGGATTAGTTGGTTATTACATAAGGTTTATCGCAGGGTTCTCGAGGATAGCTCACCCTATCACTTCCTTGAAAAGGAAGGAGAAGAAGTTTCAATGGACACAGGATTGTGAGAAAAGCTTCCAGCAATTGAAGCAACTGTTAACCAATGCTCCAATCTTCAGTATTGCAGATCCAAACGAAGATTTTATGGTGTGCACTGATGTGTGCAAAGAAGGACTGGGAGGAATCCTTAGTTAGAATGGGTTAGTAATTTGTTATGAATCTATAAAGTTGAAAGAACAAGAAAGTAACTATGCCACTCATGACTTGGAGTTGGTAGCCATAGTACGTGCTCTAAAGAAATGGAGGCATTACCTCATGGGAAAGAGGTTTGAGCTGAGAATAGACCACAACGGTCTGAAATATTTGTTTGATCAACCAACCTTGAATGTTAGGCAGAGTAGGTGGCTGGAGTTTCTGTGTGAGTACGATTTTGATATCAAGCATATCAAAGGGAAGGAGAATAAAGTGGTTGATGCACTCAGTAGGAGAGTACATGAATTACATGTTACATCCATTAGCACGTACCGAACTAATATAAAGGGAGGAATTTTGGAAGCTGCAAATGCAGATTTGTAGTACATGGAGCTGGTAGCAAAGCTACAACAAGGTGAGATGCCACAGAAAGTGGAAATTATTGATCTGAAAAGATCTTTTAATGATTGTGGTTGAGTTTTTAATTGCATGTAATTATTAACCATTTAAGAAGCTAAAGAAAGAGGATGAAGATGAGAGAATATATCACAGCCATAATACAAAATACAGATCTGAACTGAAGCAATAAGAACAACAAACCATAACAAGAGAAGTGATAACGGAGTTCGACACAAAATTGCCTATGTCTTCGGGCCTTTGTCTTAGTGGGGGAGGCTTCTTTATTAATTATTCAATGCTTGCACAGTACAGAAAAAGTACATCAAATGGATCTCATATTGGTCTCACTGTGTTCTACTTGAACTCAAAAATCCAACAAAACTGACGGCACTAAAAAATGCTGAGTGTAGCTTCCAGAAATGGTCCGCAAACGTCTGCTCCTCAACAACTTCCCTGCATAAAAATGGCTTTGCTTCAGCATAACTCTGATATGACTGTCCTCCCATAGCCTCAAACAGGCCTGGTTCTTATAGATCTAAAGTTGGTTATCCATCCCCAACTTCCTTCCAAAATCTGGGCTCAAATCCCCCTTCAAATGGCCCAAAATCCCCCAAAAATCCATTTTTTGGGCTAAATATCAGTCAAAAATCCCCAAAAATCATTAATATATGGTTTAAAAACCACTTTTTGTTTAATTATTGGTATTAGCCCCCTTGACTGGCGCGTGCTCCCTCTCTGTGGTCATATGACTGCATAAAACTGTGGGTTGGGGCTTAGCCCCAGTCCCCTTCCACCCACATAGTAATGTATTACATTTAAAATGAATTTAAATGTGTTTCATATAATAAGAACCATATGTGGCGTGTTGGTGTTTGACTATTTCTCAAAGCTTGGGCTTGGTGGGAGGTCGTGGGTTCAAAACCCATGGACCCCAAAACATTTTGAAACTTGCCACAACTGTTGACTGGGTGCCACGTGGCTGCCCATGCATGGGCCACATGGCATCACCTCATTTGCCCAAAAATTGACAACTGTCACGTGCCACGTGACCAAAATCTGATTTGATCTGTCATCTGCCCAGTCACCCTGTTGCCTGTGCTGCCACATGTCACTTCTGTCACTGCCACATGTCACCTACAGAGAGTGCCACATCACCTTATGATTGTTGACTTTTTAGCTGTTTGGGAAAACTGTCAAAGTGCGATAACTCTCGCATACGACGCCCGTTTGAGGAAGTAGTGCGACGAGACGATCGCAATGGAATTGGTTTCGTCCAATTTTGAGAACTTTCATTTTTGAGCCTTTTTAAGCCCTATCAGTCTCTTGGATCTGATTTTGGATCACACCTCCCCACTAAAGGATCTTTTGGTCCCCAAAAAGTTAATGACCAGTCAACAAGCTCGTGATAGGCCACCTGGCTTGTCCTCTGTCTCTGAACTCTGTCCTGTGCACCTGTCTCATCAAGATCAAATGTAACACAATCATGACAACTGACAACATATTGTTAGCCATTTGAACCCTGTTACATCTTACTGAAGCCATTATCATCCATGTAGACAACATTACTAATGATAGCATCAAAAAGACGACTGCAAATGAGCTGATATACTTGCAATATTTGCACGACATGAGCTTATCTTTAAGCAACTTATGATTGATTTTCCATTCAACAATCATTTCTTGTTCTTGATTAAGATCGATTACTTCATTTGAAACAATTATTGGTTTATTGTTTGCTTGCACTGCCTTCTTTAATTGTTCCATTGTTTGAAGTGTTTTATTTGCCTTAACATGATGAGCA
>ML826511.1:51880-63295 GCA_009831015.1 Picea engelmannii
CCTCTTTCTTGCAATGCTTGCAAGAGGGCTTCCCTTCCTTCCTCGTCACTGCATTTGAATTCTTGCCATGCCATTTCCTCTTGTCCTCTTTCCTTGAAGACGATGATTCCCCTGACACACCTGCTTTCCCTGCTTCAATATACATTTCTTGAACATAAACCTCATCAAGGGTAGTGGGTCCAAACATGAATACAATGTTTCTAATATGTGCAGGTAAACCTCCTATATACTTCATAAGAGTTTCCTGTGTATGTAAAGGGATATCTAACATCAATGCCATTTTTTGAAAGCCATTAGTATACTCTTGTACTGTTTGTCATTTTCTTAGTTTTAAAGATTGTCATTCAATTAATGTTTTTTCTTTATAACCCAAAGGATATAATTGTTTCCTAAGTGCATAAATGAAGCTTTGCCATGATGGAAATACATTACCCACTTGTTGCGTTCCGTTTTGTAACTTGCTTTGCCACCAGATGAGAGTTGTGCCTGCAAATCTCAAAGATGCCAACTTGATTTGTGTGGCCTCATCCTTGATCTGTTGCACACTGTCGTAAACCTCCATCTGCCTGACCCAATTGTCAAGTCTCTCTGCATTAACTTCACCATCATATATGGGTAACTCAAATTTAACATCAAGTTTTAACAATGGCATTTCATTCTTATGTTTATGAACATGTTTCTTTGCATTAGATTTAGAACTTGAACTTGAAGAAGAAGGAGAAGGAGGAGGTGATGATGGAGGTGAAGGAGGAATCTGAGGATGATCCTCTTCCTCTTCACTTTTGCCCTTTGAAGATTCACCCAAAATTGGTCTCTGTTGTTCCGGAACTCTTTCTCATCCTGAGAAAGCCCTTCTTCCAATGCCATCTTCTCACTGTGAGAACCTCTCTTTCTCAATCCAATTAATGGATTCTCTGCAACAAGCTCGCCTTCACCACGTTGTAGCTTTTCCCTGGTTAACATGCAAAACTCAAATCCAAATGTCAACTAGCTCTGATACCACTTGATCCGAAAATATCTTTTAATGACTGTGGTTGGGTTTTTAATTGCATGTAATTATTAACCATTTAAGAAGCTAAAGAAAGAGGATGAAGATGAGAGAATATATCACAGCCATAATAAAAATATGGATCTAAACTAAAGCAATAAGAACAACAAACCATAACAAGAGAAGTGATAACGGAGTTCAACACAAAATTGCCTACGTCTTTGGGCCTTTGTCTCAGTGGGGGAGGCTTCTTTATTAATTCTTAAATGCTTGCACAGTACAGAAAAAGTACATCAAATGGATCTCATACTGGTCTCATTGTGTTCTGTTCGACCTTAGAAATCCAACAAAACTGACGGCACTGAAAAAGACTGAGTGTAGCTCCCGGAAATGGTCCGCAAGCGTCTGCTCCTCAACAGCTTCCCTGCATAAAACTGGCTTTGGCTTGGCTTTGCTTCAGCATAACTCTAATATGAATGTCCTCCCATGGCCTCAAACATGCCTAGTTTTTATAGATCTGAAGTTGGTTATCCATCCCCAACTTCCTCCCAAAATATGGGCTCAAATCCTCCTTCAAATGGCCCAAAATCTGGGCTCAAATCCCCCTTCAAATGGCCCAAAATCCCCAAAAAATCCATTTTCCGGGCTAAATATCAGTCAAAAATCCCAAAAAACCATTAATATATGGTTTAAAAACCACAATCTGTTTAATTATTGGGATTAGCCCCCTTGACTGGGGCGCGCTCCCTCTCTGTGGTCATATGACTGCATAAAACCGTGGGCTGGGGCTTAGCCCCAACCCCCTTCCGCCCACATAATAATGTATTACATTTTAAATAAATTTAAATGTGTTTCATATAATAAGAACCATATGTGGCACGTTGGTGTTTGACTATTTCTCAAAGCTTGGGCTTGGTGGGAGATCGTGGGTTCAAAACCCATAGACCCCAAAACATTTTGAAACTTGCCACAACTGTTGACTGGGTGCCACGTGGCTGCCCATGCCTGGGCCACGTGACATCACCTCATTTGCCCAAAAATTGACAAGTGTCATGTGCCACATGTCCAAATCTGATTTGATCTGTCATCTGCCCAGTCACCCTGCTGCCTGTGCTGCCACGTGTCACTTCTGCCACTTCCATGTGTCACCTCCAGAGAGTGCCATGTCATCTTTTGACTGTTGATTTTTTTTTACTTTTCAACTATTTGGGAAAACGGTCAGAGTGCAATAACTCTCACATACGACGCCCGTTTGAGAAAATGAATATATGGCCGAAAGCAACACAACGAGCCGGTCACAATGGAATTGGTTTCGTCCGATTTTGAGAACTTTCATTTTGAGCCTTTTTGAGCCCTATCAGTCTCTTGGATCCGATTCTGGATCAATTATAAATTGGAAACTGATGGAATACAACTGTACAAGAATAGAATTTATGTACCTAATGTCCAGGATTTGAAACTTGTTATTTCGCATGAAATGCATAATGTGCCTTATGCAGGGTACCCTGGATATCAGAAAATCGTGGCAGCAATCAAGAGACATTACGTTTGGCTAGGTATGAAGAAAGAGATTGTTGAATACATCGCCAGATGTATGGAGTGACAGAAGGTTAAAGCTGAGCACAGACACCCAGCAGGGTTGCTGCAACCTTTACCCATTCCTGAGTGGAAGTGGGAAGTAGTGACAATGGATTTCATCACATGATTGCCCAGAACAGGCAAGCAACATGATTCAATTATGGTGGTGGCAGACAAGCTTACGAAAGCTGCCCATTTCATTCCATTAAAGACTACTCACAAGGCAGCGAATGTTGCCAACATCTTTGTGAAGGAAATAACATGATTGCACAAAATCCCTAAGACAACTGTGTCTAACAGAGACCCAAAATTTACCTCAAATTTTTGGAAGGGGTTGTTCAAAGGATTCAGAACGAATCTGAACTTTAGCACAACTCATCATCCTGAGTCTGATGGACAGACAGAGAGGGTGAACAGAGTAATAGAAGACATGCTAAGGATGTATGTGATGGACAAACCATCGAAATGCGAAGACTACCTGCATTTGGTAGAATTCGCCTACAACAATGGGTATCAAGCATCGTTGAAGATGAGCCCATTTGAAGCACTTTATGGCAGAAAATGCAATACTCCAGTAAGTTGGGATAATCCAGTTGATAGGGCAGTAGTTGGGCCAGAGTTGCTCAAGGAAATGGAAGAACAAATGCTAAAAATTAAGTAGAATTTAAAAGCTGCCCAAGATAGGCAGAAAAGTTATGTTGATAAGAACATAATCCATAGAGAGTTTAAAGTGGGTGATCATGTTTTCCTGAAAACAAAAGCCAATAGAAGTTCCCTGAAGCTGGGAAACTGCGCCAAGTTGGCAGCCAGATTTTGTGGGGCATTTGAAATCCTAGAAAGGATTGGGCCAGTTGCATATATGCTTGCATTACCTGCATCCATGAATGTACATAATGTGTTTCATGTTTCATTGCTTAAGAAATATATACCTGATGCTAATCATGTAATTGATTGGAATGTGATTCAGGTGGAACAAGAAGGTGTCCTACAAGTGCATCCTGTGCGCATATTGGACCGGAAAAACAAACAGCTCCGTAATTGATCCATAGGGCTTGTAAAGGTCCAGTGGACTTGGTACGGTCCTGAGGACGCGACTTGGGAACATGAAGATGTTATGCGGGCAGAATATCCACATCTTTTTGAAGATTTTGGAAATCTTGTTGATGTTGTGTAAAAGTTGCACTGAGGACAATGCAAAAATAAGGGGAGGGGATTGTAATATCCCCAAGGACGAGCCCTGTTGTAATCATGTTTATGAATTGTACATCATGTTTTGTAGGCTGGTAAGCCAATAATTGATAAGTTGGTGGGCTTATGTGTTTATTAGGCCAGAGAGCCTAAGTGTCAAAGGTTGGGAGCCTGTTGTTGTATTATGTAGAACATTAATAAAGATTAAACATCGTTGTGTGCAGACCGACCACAAAGAAAGAGTGACGTGGGACTAAGATTCCACAAGGTGGGTAAGGGAAAAGGGGTTGAAAGGTTGGAAAGAGAGGCTAAGTGTTCAACCTAGGGGTTGAGCTTAGGGGCTTAAGTCCTTAGGAATAATAATTTATTATTATTCCAAAAGTTATGTGAAAGGTATGTCTTTATCCTAAGTTCCTGGAAGGGGGAACGTGTGCAAGAGGGAATGCATGTTGATGGAACGCATGCAACCTCATGGGTGACATGTGTCGGCCCATGCACATGCAATTTAACTGAAGAATTGAGCTGAGATGGGGGTTCATCCTCCATTTGACCGTCAGTTGTCTGAACCGAGGGATCTCTGCGTCTGAGTTCAGTAAGCCTCATGCAGCTCTGAAACCCAAAGTCTGTGATGTTTTCTTGAGAAGCTGATACACCATCTGCCCTGAACTGTTGAGTGTGTGTTCGACCTCTGCGTGAATTGCTTGTCACGCATCCTGCAAATGGGTGTTACATGAACCATGTTGTGTCTTAGTGGCCTGTTGTCCTTTCCTGGTTCCACACCCAATTTTTCCTGCTGCTGCTGTCATCCGTGAGCTAGCCAAAAGTTGTTGTTGTTGTTATCTTGAACTTGCGGTAATTGAGTTAAAAACTGGTCGAAGAACCAGGTTGTCAGGCCCGTGGTAGAAGAGGTAGGTTGTCAGGCCTGTGAGCAACTCTCTCCAGGTGAGGGAGTTTGTCGAGGAGTAGTTTTCTCCCAGAGAGAGTCTAGCACTAGCTACAGAGCTCTAAGAATTCTTGATCCGACCTATTGCTGAGACTCAGAAGGGATGTGAAGCACCGATGGACTGTGCTTGTGAAGGTGTATACTCTCGGGCGAAACATGCATGTGGGGAATGAGAGTCTGTGAGTAGTGGGCGTAAGAAGGCTTCTAGGGGAGAGTCCTTCCGATCGCTCTGTGCAGTTTTTTTGTAACCTCAGCCTAGGCTAGCATTTCCTTACCTTGGGTGGAGCTTAGTCCCAGCTCGGGGCTAACCCATTTTTGAGCATGATGAGCAGTGAGGTCTAAGGCTGGGAGGTTCGTGGAAAGTTTGCACGTGGTTGGTGGAGTTACTACAGTTTCAAAGATAAGTATATGCAAGTGTTTTAATTTCAATTAAAATGCATGTTTGTGATGTTTGCAATATTATCATGTATTCCATTGCAATGATATTTACTGTTGGTTCCATTAATTCTGTATGTTAGCAGTAATTATATGTTCACTTTGTTAAGCCATTTAACTTCATTTAAATGCATACTATATAAGTATGAGAATGTTTCCGCGTAGTAGTGTTGCTTGGCAAGTGGGTTGATGGCCAAGGTCGTTACAGGAAGATTCTGTCTGTGTGGTGGCAAGATGAAGTGCAACATCAATGGGTCTCAAGGGTTGGAATCTCAGCCCCTCCTGAAATGGGCTATCATCGGTGGAGCTATAGAGATCCTTGTTGTAACTATGTTGAACATAGGGGAGACTCTTGTCCCATGTACGTGGATGCTTAGAGTTGTACATGCGCAGGATGTGCATAATCATTCGATTGACGACCTCTGTTTAGCTGTCTGTTTGGGGGTGGAAAGCAGTGGATTTTGTGAGCTTGGTGTCCAACAGTGACCAAAGACTTGACCAAAATGTGTTCAGGAACTTACTGTCCCGGTCAGAGATGATGGTCTACATTATCCCAAAGTGGACCCACACTCGTTCAAAGAAGAGCTTGGCAGTATCTGCTGCTGTGAGGATGGCCATCTTGGAAAACCGATCAATGACCACAAATACACAATAATTTCCTTGCTTGTTGGATGGAAGTCTAGACATGTAATCCATTGAGATGGATTCCCAAGGCTTCGCGGGAGTAGGAAGAGGGGTGTATAAGCATTGCTTCTTGATGGCGGGCTTGGCAATGACACATGCAGTGCAAGATCTGATATACTTGCTAACGTCCTGTCGAAGTTTTGGCCAATAAAAATGTTTTTGAAGAACGACCACAGTTTTCTCCATGCCAAAATGTCCTGCCATCCGACTGTAGTGGGCTTCCCAAATCATCTTTACATGCTCACTTGTAGGAATACAAAGATGGCCTAGGTGGCATAATAATTCATTCTTAATGTGAAAATAGGTGACAGTCGTGCATGTACCCAAGAGTTGATAGGTGGTTGTGAAGTATGGATCTTGTTGATAAAGTTGGGGCCACTTAGATGCTTCATGTCCACATGAATGGAGCACAGTGGTGAGTGCAACCACAGGAGGTTGACTGAGGCAATCAACGACACGATTTGAGATACCTATCTTATACTTGATGTTGAGATGGAACTGCTGCAGGTAGGTGGACCACCTCTGATGGCGGTCGTTCTGCAATTTTCCCTGTGTCTGTATGAACTGCAGAGACTTGTGATCCGTGTGTATGATCATCTCCTTTCCCAAAATGTAATGTTTCCATTAACGACATGATTGTACAATGGAATGCATTTCCTCGTCATAGGTGGGGTATTTCTGAATAGTATCTGAGAGTGTCTCATTATGGTATGCCATCAGATGACCTTGCTAAGTGAGAACTGTGCCCACAGCATAGTTAGATGCATCAGTCTCAATCTCGAATGGTTGTTGCAAATCAGGCAAGGAGAGTACTGGAGCTGAGTACAAGCGATGCTTTAGATCAACGAATGCTCATTGTTGTTCCTTCCCCCACACAAACTTTGGTCTGCCACCCCCCTTGGTCACCTAGTTGAGGGCCCATGCAATGTGGGAGAATCCCAACACGAACCATTGGTAGAAGTTGGCTAGTCCCAAGAAGCTTCGAAGCTCGGTTAGTGTGGTCGGGGCTGGCCTATCACGGATCACTTGGATCTTAGTTGGATCAACACGTACCCCATGCTCATCAACAATGTAGCCCAAGCATTGGACCATGTTCATGCCAAAAGAGCATTTTTCCAAGTTGGCATATAGCTTGTGTTGTCGTAGAGTGCTCAAAACCTGCTGAATATGTTGCAGGTGCTCCTCCCACGTTCCGTTGAAGATGAGGATGTCATCCAAATATACCACTGCAAAGGAGTTGGTGAAGGGTCTCAATACATCATCCATCAACCTCATGAAAGTGGTTGGTGCATTTGTTAATCCAAAGGGCATGACTAGCCATTCAAAGAGACCTTCTTTAGATTTGAAGGTTGTTTTCCATACATTAGTTAGTTCGATGGGAACCTGATGGTAGCCAGATTTTAGGTCAATCTTGTTGAAGAACTCTTCCCCCTTGAGTTGGTCAAGAAGGTCATCAATCTTGGGAATGGGATACCGGTTCTTGACTATGATTTTGTTTAAGGCTTTGTAATCAATGCAGAGTTGCCAAGTCTTGTCCTTCTTCTGCACCAATACATTCATACTTCCGCAAGGGGAGGAACTGGGTCTGATGTGCCCCTTTTGAAGAAGCTCTTGGATCCATCATCGAGCGACGATAGACTGGTCCATTAGGTAGAGGCATGACAAGCATTAGATTAATTGGATGCTTGACTTGGCAGTGTGTCGATACCCCTGTAGGTGAGGAGAAGATGTCTCTGTATTCTTCCATGATCCCGTCCACTTGATTCTGCTGCAAAGAGAGGCTCTGTGTAGAGGCCACAGATGTGGCAGCGACCTTCTGCATGGATCACAAAGAAGACGAACTTTTCGATCTGTGAAATGACCTTACTGCATTGCTTAGCAGAGATTAAAGAAATAGCAGTAGGCGACGCTACCTCTGGTATCCTGTACAATTGTCTACCCAAAGTAATAATAACATTGCGAGGTCTAGACTCATACACAACATGACGCTTCCACAAATATGGTTGTCCTAAAAGAACATCACAAACTTCAAGGGGAGCAATATCACACAATACCTCATCTTTGAAAGGCTTTATGCCGTAGGGCAAATGACATTGTTGGCTAACACATAGATCTCTTCCTTGGCAAAGCCAGTCGATGGTGTAAGGTTGCGGGTGCGGTGTTGTTGGTAGGTCCAACCGCTTGATGACGTCTACTGAAATCAGGTTCTTCTGACTACCGCTATCGACAATGAAATGAAGCAGAGTCCCCTTACCCACGTCTATGAGTGAAAGAGGCATTCCCATTCCTCTAGTTCTTCTGGTTTGCTTGGCCGAACTTTGGTGGTAGCGACAATGACACTGGGCTCAACATCAATAATCCGCTTTCGTCCTTTAGGATTTGATTTAGAATCAAAATTGGCCTTTGACTCGAAAGCCTTCAGTTCAGCTATGAGTGACTGCTTGGAGCAACATTCTTCGGTGTTGTTCCAAGGGATTTTATGGTACTCACACCATTTTCTCATGTCCTTCTTCGTCTTCTCATTACCCTTCTTGTGTTGCGGCTTGGATTGGTTGTCCGGAGGGCAACCATCTCGACTTGGTCCCTTGTTGTGTGGGTTGGGGTCCTACTTTGGCTGTGAGGGGTTTGCAAATCCAAACTCTCGCCTTTTCTACTTAAATTTCTGCTCAATCTTGACAGTGTATCTATAAGTCGTGCCCAATGAGGCGATGTCCAAAAAGTCCATTTATGTTTGAATGTATCTATGCAAACAACCGCGGTATTTGAGCACCAGATGAAGCTCATAGTCTTTGATACCCAATTTGGTGCACAAGGTATGGAAAATATTGGTGAAATCTGGTACTGCCTGGTCCCTTTCTTGACGTAGGGTGGTCCATCTAGTGTACTGGTCCTCGTAGCTTCCAATAGGGTAGTATTGTTCTTTAATGGCATCCCGGAAGGAATCCCATGTAGAGGCCACCACAAACATTGCATATTCCTCTACAACCCTTTGCTTAGAGTAAGTATCCCACTAGTCTTTAACATGGAGAACATCCTTGAGGAGTGCAAAAGTGATATTTTCCTAATCAGAAAAAATTGTGGACCGAAAAATACCCTTCGAGAAGATTCAACCATTTATCTATAGCATCAGCATCTATCAGTCCTTCAAATAATGGAATATCAAAATTTACCTGTACCTCGAAGGGGGTTGCATGGTCACTTGATGAAGATGCTTCTCTGGTGGGCAGCCGTTGAAGGATCTGTGCAAAGTTGTCCATCATTTCATTCCTTTGTCGTGCAAGGGCTTCCTCGAGCAACATTTTAATAAGATCTCCTACTCCATCATCTTTCTTTTCTTCCCCCATGGGTTGTTGTTGGGCTCGACGCGACCGATCTTGCAATGGCTCGATTGGTTCGAGTCCCAACTTCTTGTACCCAGATCTTGTTGGGGACATGCACGAAGAAAATTAAATGAAGAGAAGATCGCTCTGATACCACTGATCTGGATTTAGGAGTAGAACGAACTGATTAATAGACTGAATACAATAAACACAAAGATATGAAGCATAACACATATATCTAGTGAAAAATATCTTCTATTGAATAGTGAAATAGGTTGAAATTGTAAAACTGTAGAACTAAAACACTTGCTCGAATGGTGGTAGTTATCTCTGAGAAGAGACGTGGTTGCTATGCACATTCGTCTAAGCATAATGAATTACAATGAGGTTCTAGAGGCTTTTTTGATATTACTCATGAATGTGAAAACCCTAGACATCACCTAACCCTAGGAGGTGAAATGTCAAAAGTCACGTGGGCCCCTATGGGTAAGTTGGTACCTCAACTTCCCGGGGTCGTAACTTTTGCATAGACCTCCCTTTTAGGCGCGTGATAGCCCGTTGGAAAGGTTTTTCAGAGAACTACACATTCTGCTGTCAAACTCTGACTCCATCTACAATTTGACTGTGGTGAGCTAAAAAAACATTGTTTAGGCCTCCAAAACGGTCATGAAAGTACAACAAGATGTGCTGACATGAAAACATACAAAATAAGCCAGTCGGATTAGGTGAGAGGCCACCAATATCCACCTGGAAGATGTGTAGGGCTTCAAACAACCCCATAAGAGTAGAACCCACAATTACAAAGAAGTACATAAGAACATGTTGAACTAAAAACGGACAAGAGGAGCCAGTTGGAATAGGTGGGTGGCCACCAATAGCCAACTGGATCACTTCATCTTCTAGATTGTGTATAGTGATGTTCCTAGGGGAATGCATTTATAGATCTAGAATGTGATTTTGATGTCTTTATGGTCTATTTATTTCTTGAGGATGTAAACGCGACCCAAAGCATAGAAAGGAAAGTGTAACTTATTTGAAGACAATGTAGAGCTGTGTAGGTAGAATGTGTGTCCACCATTAGGATTTTCCTATAACGAGTAGCAGACGATATTTGCAGCATCTCTCGAGCATCCATTGAGTTCAAATAGAAGTGCACCATACAAGCTCTATCTAGCCAAGTGTCTCAGGCCACCTTGCCTTTGTTTCACTTGGTTAATTCATCTGCACGCCTGTCTATGCCAATAAATATGATTATACAATGTTTAATCAGACAATAAAAGATCGAGTGGACTTTGAAGAACCGCTTGAGGGAAGATAATAGTATTGAAAACAGATATCACCATTCCCAACAATCCCCTATTCATCAATTAAAAGCAACAGTTGCTCATCTCCCATATCTTTGCAGCCTAAAACCTCATGATACTAATAATCAAACGATAACAGTGAAGATAAAAGGATTGTGATAAAAAAAGAGAGCTTGCTTGAGTAGTACATACCGGTGAGTTCCATCGATGATACAATCGAGTTGCAACTCCGTCAATGATACAATTGAGCTGAAACACCATCACAATCTAGCAGCATGCTAACAACAATCCAAGAAGCAAATTCTCTAAATATAGTAGAAGATCAAGTTATATTCGCAACCAGTTTGTAAGCCTTGACCAGAGAGCTTTATCTTGTGATATATCATTATGTATATTAAAACAGGGTAAACTGACTTGCACATGTAGCGTGTCAACCTCACCTACCTGCACAAGTAACTGAGGACTTCACCTGCAGATACTGTGCTGGGTACAACCACTATAAATGTAGGAAGACCTACATAGGTGGCGTGCCAACCTCACCTACCTGCACAGTTAACTGAGGAACTCACATGCCCAATAAATGTAGGAAGTGCCTCATTTATTACAAAGACACAATGCAAACCGATTTAAGATGGCACAATCTCATGTAGAACGCAGAACACTAAAAATAAACCAAGTGGCAGGATTCGATAGGTCGCAGACAGACGACGAAACGCCAAGAAGAACTCTCCCTTCAAAGAACTCCTTCGGCGTAATGAAGATACAATATTTATTTTTATAATTTTTTTTAATCTCCCAACAACAAATGGAGACAATGATAAAATATTTTCACTTATAACAAATAAAATAAAATAAAAAGTTTAAATCTCAACCACATCAAATGGAGTTCTCTACTGTTCCACCACAAATGGAGTTTTCTAAACTGTGCTTGCTCACTTAATCTTCTCTGGCTCAAAATATAATGTAGGACATAGT
>ML826512.1:79277-91226 GCA_009831015.1 Picea engelmannii
AAAATGTTGGAAACCCATTTAGGGTTGTGGTTACAAGCTCTTTGTCACTAATGACATCTCCAATAGCTACAAGTTGATCTCTGATCTAAGAAACTCTCATAAGATAGGATGTGACAGATTCTGAGTTTTCCATCTTCATATTATGAAGCCGATTTCTTAAGGAAAGATTACGGCTAATGTCTTTGCTTTCATATAACCTGTTGAGTGCTTCATACATTTGCCTTGTTGTCTGTAGTTTGGAAATATGAGGGATCAAGTGATCCTTTACTGAATCTGACACGATTCTCTTTGTTTTCTTTTCATTCTTCTTATGCTTGGTCTTTTTCTCTTCTTCGTCTGGTTCTTGTACACCTACTGTAACATGTTCTACGAGATCATTCTCGTCTAGAATCATCTGCAACCTATGCTTCCAAGATATGAAGTTTCTAGATCCTTCCAGCCTGTCTTCTACCCTCATGTTGGTAGCCATTCTTTCTTGCAGTAGAAAGAACCCTAGCCCTCCGGGCTATAGAAATAATAAAAAATCAAATTTCTTGGATCTGAAAACTGAACTCACCAAAAGATGCACTGGACTGAGGCAAGTATGCTGGTACAGTCAGATTTCTGAAAATCCAAATTTTACCCCTTCAAACTTGATCTGCGGATTTCTGGACTGGTGCTTCTGGTTTTCTGGTACTTCTGGTACTTCTGGTACTTTGTGAAAACTAGGGTTTCACTTTCCGGGAGATCTAGCCACTGAAAATGTGCGTTGAAGATGCCAAAATGTTCCTTGAGGTAGGGTGCACCTTTCTAGATGGATTTGGGGCTGAAAACCTTCTTCAATAAAAAGCCCTAAATTTTATGTACGGCAACAATGACATTTTTCTTTTTCCTGTGAAAGATGCTCTCTTCAGCTTAGCTCTGAAACCATGTTAAAGTTCCTACTATTATTAGGTTACTTTCAATTTACTAGATAACAATAGCATAGATAGGATCATTGAGAGAAACACAATCACAAGAGTACACAAGCATTTATCCTAGGAAACCCTTAAGGGGAAGAAAGCCCAGCAAAACTTCCTTAATATAGATAGCCAATACAATGCCAAGATAATGAACCAAACAACACAGAAATTCCTCTCCCAAGGATGCACCTCTCTTTCTCGTCCTTCTTCCGACAACTGGTAACTGCAGCTTCCTTCAATACTTGCGCACTAGATGAGTGAGTTGAGTGTGTGTCTAAATGAAGCGTTGGCCTCTCTTATTTATACAATTCTGGCACGTGTGGAAGTGTCTCTTCACTAGCAGGGCCGACTTCTTCTTCTGGGTGGTTATAACCACCTTTAATATATTATGGGGCCGACTTCTTATTTAGCCTATTACAATTAGGGTTTGACCAATCCGCAAAAGGGGATTTGGTCATTTACAATACCCAACATGATCAATCCACAAAAGGAGATTGATCTAATCAATAATAAATATATTTTATCTTTATCCACAAAAGGGGATAAGAATATTCTTTGCAGTTACACAATATTTTAACACATACGGCCAATGGCCCACACGATATTGTTGCTTGGTTGGACTAGTTTCTGCTCTCACGATCTTTCTAGATCAAAGGATACAATGTGGTTTTGGACATACAACAAGGGGTAGGCTTGGACCACTAGTCCATCTCTCTTCAATAGGCCAAGGGACCCCCAAATCCACCTCATTCTAAATTGAACTATTTTGGACTTCACACTCTGACTCTCAAATTTGAATCACTAAATGGTGGGTGGAGGACAAAAACATCCAAGCCACAAAAATGTATTTTTCCAACAAAAGCTTAAAAACCCTTCAAAATCAAGTTCAAGCAATGGAAGAAAGGATTTTAGCAACATCTTTCCAGATAAACGACATCTTAAGAATAGAATGGAAGCCCTTCATAAAGAGATCATGGACGTCAACATGACGAATGACCTTCACCTTTGTGAAACCAAGCATCAAGAAAGCATTGATACCAAAAATAAACAAGAATGTTTCTAGAGGCAAAAGTATGGGGTAAGATCGTTAAAGGAAGGGGACAAAAACACATGTTTTTTCATCATACCATCATGAATGAATAGGAGAACCGCAACAAAATCTATTTCCTCAAGCATGTGCAAGGAAAGGAGTTAGAAGACCATAAAGACATTGAACAAGAGCTCAAAAACTACTTAAACAACATTCTCTCAAAACTTGTGGAAGATAGAAGCCAAAGGATTGACACCATCGCCTGCCACATACATAGGCTAGCTTCTGATGAGAAAAATGTCTTCATCATGAGTAAAATTTCCTCTACTAAAGTCGAAGGGGTGGTTAAAGAGATGGCCTCAGGTAAAGCACTAGGCTCGAATGGCTCCATTGTTGATTTTTTCAACCCTATTGGCATGATGTGGGTAAGGAAGTGTGTGATGTCAAGGAAGACTCAAGAAGAACGGGTGGAGTTCTCAAAGCACTCAATGACACATTCCTTTCACTTGTTCCCAAAGAGGGTGAAACCTCCTCAACTAACAAATTCAAACCCATTGTTATCTACAAAATCATTGCCAAGGTTATTTTCAACCTCCTAAAGCCTATCATGACACAAATCATCTCTCAAGATAAGGGAGGATACAATGAAGGTAGGCAAATCCTAGATGGCATCATTTTAGTCGCAATTCACTTCTCACAACTATGTATGATGGTTAAGCTAGACTTGTGAAAATCTTTGACAAACTCAATTGGATCTTCATGGAAAGAATACTAGCTACATTTAGGGTTCACTCTAGCTTGGATCAACCAAATAAAATTGGTCTCCTCTACATTCTTCTCTATTCTTTGCAATGGTGTCCCTTCTACCCACTCCATCCCTTTGAGAAGGAATTGCCAAGATGATCCTCTCTCGCTTTCTTGTCATCGTCGTGATGGAGTGCCTTTATTGTAGCTTGAAAGTAGCCACTAACCAGGGCTCTAAAAGCCAAGCCACGCTTATCAAATCTGTTTTGGAATCCATGCCCTTGTATCTCTTTTCTACGATAACAATGACTTCCAAAATCATCAAGGGCATCAAGGACCTACAAAGATCCTTCCTCTTAGGAGGAACCAACGACGAGAAAAAATGGGTACTAGTGGTTTGGGATAAAGTTTGTTTTCCAAAAAGACCTTAAGGTGCTGGAATAAGAGACCTTCAACTCAAATGCAATACCACTCTATGTGGGAAAATTTTGGTGGCATCCACTCAAATGCAATACCACTCTATGAGGGAAGGTTTGGAGAGAAAAGAACAAAATAAAGTTGAAGAAGATGCTCCAATCAAAATGGACTCCACTAAAGAAGGGTCTCTCGTTTGGAATAATGCATGAAAAAAAGGAGATCCGATGTCACAACACAGTTTCTAGGAAGTCAAGGAGTGGACCTCCACCCTATTATAGGATGATTCATGCTAGCCAAACTCCAGATTAGGGCATGACCCCAATCTCCATCCAACTCAAAATCCCTTCATCTCCCTGAACTGTAATCTCATTCAGGAGTATTGGATCAATGATCCAAACATACAAGAAGGACATTTGAACCCTCTATGGAGCATTTGGAAACCATTGAAAGCATGGCCAACCAGAATTCCCAAGGTCAACTAAACCAAGCTTTAAGACTTCAAGCAAAACAGAAAAATTTGCTTATGTATTGGAAAAGGCATTCTTTGTTGGGGGCATCATGGAAGTGACTCATACATTGAGCTGATAAATCTGATATTTCAACAATGAAAAAATGGCCAATTAAAGGAGTAAAGCCCCAAATTGTCACAAGCTAAACCCCTCTTTGTTTGGGTTGGTGCTTGCCAGTCTCAAGGGGGGAGTCTCTAGGGTGATTTGTTGTTGTCCTAAAGTCTGATTTTCTGCAATTAATGACGAAAAACAGCAGCTGATGTCTTGGACAGCATGTTAATTCTGTCCAAGACGTGGGGGAAATATAATTGTTTCGCTTGGAAGGATCCTGCAGGGTTAGCACAAGAGAAGATAGAAGAGAAATAAACGAAGAAACTATTCAAAAGATCAACTAAAACCACAATGAACAGTAATGAACTACTTAATCAATTTGCAAGAATAAACAAAAACCAATCAAAAGAAAGGTTTGGAAAACAAACACAAACTCTTTTATTATTAAGCTTGTCAAAGGGTTGATTGTGCCACAATAAACAAGTCCACAACTGGTACAATGATCACTCTTGCTCAAGAGAAAGTAGCTTGACTATAAAATGAGAGAGAGAGAGAGAGAGAAGAAGAGAGGTGTATGCTGCTGCTGCAAAAATCCAATTGTAATAATGAATAAACATCTCCATTATATAGAGAGTAAGGCGCACTTCCCAAGACGAGAAGATGAGGACGTCTAAATGAGTAATTTAGGAATTAATGCACATGAGGTAATAAGTGAGTGAGAAATTTAAGAATTAATGTGCATGAGGGAATAAGTGTGAGTGAGTAATGTGCATGGGTGAGTTATGAGTGAGAGTGTATGCGCATGGTGAGTTAATGGATCACACGTGTGAGAGTGTGAGGGATAATTAAGTGAAGGAGTGGCGCATGTGTGAGGATAAGAGCAGGTTAATGCATGGAAATTGAAATAATGGTGAGTGAAGTGAGGGAGAAAGTGAGTTAAGTGAGGGAAAGGATAAGTTAAGTGAAGGTAAGAGTGAGTTGAGTGTTTAGTTAACTAAAACATGTCAACACATGACAATTATGCATGCGCTAGCCAAGGAAGAGGAATTCACCCTATTTTTTAGGAATTTTCCTAAATTTAGGAAATTAGTGTTTAAAAGCAATTTAAGGGGAATTTTGGGAAATTAATGCATGGAAAGTGAAGATATCTTAAGGGAGGAAAAGTTAGTGAGAAAGGTTACCCTTAATTGGCTAAATCATCTCCCTAGAAGTGCCACCTCATCCTATGTGCCTCACTTTCACTTTATCTAATTCTTCATTGACTTTATTTCCTTTGCCTTGGAAAATGCACCCCTCTGTTTGATGCCATGTAGATGACACATAACATTGAGACTCTGCCACATGTCGAAATTTGAGCCTACCACTTCTCACTTTTGGAGACTGTCACCCCTACTATTCATAGAAAATGCTAAAAATAGGGTTCAACTCCTAAATTTTAGGAAACTCACAAAAATGCTCAGGATGACTAGGAGAACACCGCCACATGTCAGTTGTCTAAAAATAGGCACTGCTAAAAATAGAATCTCCTTGCATGTCAATGATATCATAGTCATCGGATTCAATTTTCCGCGAGGATTCCAAATCCGCAATCAGAATTGACATACAAGCCCTGGTGTTCAACCTACTAAAAACAGAAATATGTAAAAAATCATCCTGGAAAAAGTCCAAAAGACTCAGAATATCTCAAGGATCCATACTGCATGCTCAGAATCTGAATACTGGGCCTAGAGCTCAACCAACTAAAAATAGAAAGTTCCTACATGTCGCCTGGAAAAGTGTCATCAAGCATAGAATCATGCAAGGACCAACCTTGTATGCTCAAAATTGCTCCAAACTGTCAAGTGACCCTCTCAAACCATGTCTCCTAAAAAGTAGGGACACCTATTGTATGTAGACATATCTCTCAAATGCAAAGGAAAACAAGCTAGCTCTAACTCTGAATAAACCAACCATGTACCGATCATGTTCCTATCTCTGATGGGAACCAACCTTTGACTCAACACAAGTGCTAAAATCTGGGAGAATCACAGAATGCCAACCAAAACAGTGCATGATAGCTCCTAACCCTCAAGATTTTTGAAGGGTGAAAATCTAGGGGTTAACAAGGTCGAAGGGACAATGCTTCCAACAATCCTCACACTAAGGAACAGAAGGTTAAGGCTTCACAATTTGCAAATGGTTTTGCCACCAGGCAGAAAGACTCTGCCCTCCAAAACTCGGACAAGATGGAAGACAAGGTTCGTGCAAGATGGAGAGCTACCCACAAATAACTTATTAACAAAACCGGAGAAGATTGTGCCAAACACCAACATGTCTAGGAGCAAAATCACTCGTTACTCCCTCATAATAGATTTGTATTTGCACACTAGGGAAATAATAGCTTGTTGTATGGACAGAGATTTGAAAAACAGGACAAGCATGTCCTATTGAACATCCTAGACAAGTTGCAATGGCTAGACAACAAGTATGATGACCTTCTCAATGTCATCCAAGGCTTGGAAATTGGAAAGGAGGACACTAAGGGAGAGCATGTTCTAGAAGCCGCAACAACGATTGAGGACAACTTTGAGCCCTGGCTGGAAGCAACCCAAAGCACCATGTTACCCCTCATATAGGATGAGGTTTATCCCAGGTTTAAGACCTTGCTCAAGTAGCTTTTGTTTCAAAGATGTTGGCTTTGGAGCCAATTTATTACTCTTTTGATGCATATTTGTTCGTGGATGTTCACCTTTGAGGCATTTTCATTCGATGTGTGGAGACTTACAAATTCCATTATGATCGGTTAATATGATGGATGAGGGTCTTGCACACATATTATATATCGATTGACCTCTAGAGCATTTTTGGAAAGGAATAGCCATCAACTAAGGGTTTCCCCAAGTATTATTGGTTAATTGTCGCTCCTTGATGTGGTGCATCGGTTGCCTTGCATATTGGCATGAAATCCAAAAGTTAATGACATATTATTTGGATTATCGCTTCTAGAGGAAGTACACTCTCACTAGGGCACATGCATTGGAGGTGAGAACATAGTTTTAATGGTTAATGCATGAGCTCGAAAAATGTCTTACCTAGGAACGCCTCCAATTTAGCTTTCCTTAACTATTCCATGGAAATTTTGGCATAACTTTAAGGGTGTTTCAACTTCCAATAGCTACATTGGTTGACCTTTTCTTTGGTGGTTGAGGCATTTATAAAGAGGCTGTCCACTTGTGCACATATTTCAAGGGTGCCCCCTTCTTGACCCATGGTTTTTGAAGTGTTTGATGGTATTCACACATGGTTTTGGGGTTTGTTCACATTGATTTAGAGGGACATTTCACCCTTGATGCACATTTTCCTAAGTCATCCCCCTTTTGGCCCTTGGTTTGAGGTGAGTTGGTTGTTTGCTCATGGATTAATGCTATTGGAACAGTTTTTGAGGTCGCTCCATCATTGAAGAGGTTGTTGTAACAACATAGGCTTATTTATTGTACTATTTTCCATGTTTTCCATTCTTGGAGGTTTCGTTGGCTCATTGGGAAGAGTGCCCTAGGTTTTGGGGTTATTTTTGGTATGTTTATATTATCTCTAGATGGTTGACTCCTGGATCCCTCTTAGTTCCCTCAATGTTGCACTTGTGCCTGGGATTTACTTGAGTGCTACTTTGGCAGTAACACAACCCATCTCCCTAGAGGATGATGACAATTAACCTTGGGTTCTACTGGCTTCCCTCTCATGTTGTTTTCAAGTTTTCTGTTTACTACAACTAATTCTGGTTATAGTTGGATTAAGGTTGGTTCTTTCTGTTCACTCTCAGGGGACCATATGCCTGTTTATGTCATCTCCTCTTTGGATACTCACAGCCAAGTCTTAGCAAACTCTGGAACTATTCATGCTATTTTAACTGTGGTCATACCTGACATGGTACTGTCATTACCATTTTTTTCTTCTTGTGGCAATGGGGTTGCACATGATTACTGAACCGCTTAAACTTTTATTTTTTTATGTCCTTTACCTGAGAGATCGACTAGTGTTCACTCAATTGACCTCTCAGCCCCACTATAAAAAAAATTGTAGATACAAATATATAGACTCACTCTTACTTATTAAAAAACAGTCTTCTCCATTCATACTCGTAACCTAATGGTATTTATAATGTCACAAGTAGTTGTATCAAACATCTTTCATCATATTAGAATATATTATTTCATCTTAGATGGAATTCTCAATTATATCCTATCTATATTAGATATTTTTAGTTATCAAACACAATTGTTTGTGACATTGGTATGAGAGTTTGTCTCATCCCAGCCTTTGGTAACATACTTTTCAAAGGTCGTCTGAAACTTGACCCTCAGCCACCTCAGTTATTTTTGTTGGCTTGTGGTCAAATCTTTTGTAAGACAGCTATCATAAAGGAAATATTTTGGATGCAACATTATCACCAGTAATTCGCCAGGCATTTTGCTAGCTTCATGCTGGTTTGAATCCCACTGGGTGAGGTGCACCAATCTATGCCAACGTGTTTACTAGGGATGGCATCTACAAATCTGGAGAAGCATCCCCTGGGTTTTCCCGCAAGATTTTCCATGAAAAAAACAGTATCAACAGTAAAACACAAGCAGTAAATCAGAGTTCTCCAAGAAAATCATTCCACTGCTAATCGATAAAAATTATACATAAATAAAACCTGCCCAAAGGAACCTCAGCTCCAAGAAAAATAAAATGAATCCAATAATTGAAATGCCCTGCCCCCTGTAATAAGGACAGTATAAATTATCCTTAAATCAAATCATATATTGCCACTCACAATAATCATCACTGCTCTGAGAAGATGTGCATGTCCCAGAAAAATATATCACTACTGTAGAAATTAGTTGAAATGGCCATTGAAAATGAGCAAAGCAGAGTCAAGGGGACAAAAAAATCTGTCATCAAACATGGTTGATGTGTAAACGGTTACAGGGAGTATAATAGAGAAAAATAGAGCAAGGTTCCTTATTGTTCATGGCCAAAACCAATACTCAGTAGAAACTTCGTTGCTTGTCATCGTGGATAGAAGACTGTGGAAAAAATTAATGATCTAGAAAAGGTTATCGCTCAGATATTAATGTTACCGAGATTCACTCTCAGGTCTATAAAGAAAAGGTATATTTGAAGCCACTACTGGATAAATACATATCAAAGCTATTGTAGAAGAAACAAACAAATAATATAACTATCAGAAAGAAGAATAGAGACCAAATTGAACTTGTACATTTTTCATCTTAAGAATGAAATGATGATGTTTTCACTAAACCTCTTGGCAAAGAAAAACTTGTGAATTTTAGGGATCTGCTTAATGTATAGGACAACAAAATGGCCATTAAAGAGGGAGTTAGAATCAATAACTATTTAGTGTTAGGTGTTAGGCTGAAGTTATGTAATTTGGCATCAGTAATGTAATATGTTAGGAATCAGGATAATAAAGTAATATTAATCGTTAGTGATTAAGGACAAACACTGCATAAAGCATTTGAGTTTGAGACATGGTCTCCTTTATGCATGCAACCAAGGTTAAATAAGGAGAATCAACCAAGCACTGAGTTTCTTTCTACTATCATCTCTCTCCTCACATCAGTTGAACAGTGAAGAAAAACAAAATGCAACAAGGAACACTCCTACTGAGTGTAAAGAAATCAGATTAAGTCACAGATTCAAAACAATAAAATTATGAAGACTAATCCATCATAATACAATGAAGTTCAAGGAAATATATACCTTCAGAGCATGAAGCAACAATCATACTGCCATCAGCACTGCCATATGTTGCAGAAGTGCCAAAAAGAGTTAAGATTCCCTTTTTGTCGTGCACTCGATCCTTCTCCCATTTCAGTTCAGGCAGAGGCAGTTTGGATTGCTGATTTGCTTCTTCAGATGGTTTACGAGCTTCTTCTGCATACATGTATAAGGATGACCCAGAAATATTATGTGCTCCAACAACTAGTTGTGATGCTTCCTTGCAAAATGCAACAGCTACAGGATGACTTCCACTTGGCATGTTGATCCGTAAAAATCTGTCCAAAACTTGATTGATTATCCAACAAAAGGAATAGTTGAAAGGTAGCAACTACTAAATGGAGGTTTCCTCCAAGGCCAAGAGAGGGGAGGTATAAGAATATTAATGCATGATCAAGAATTGAAGAGCACAATTTCAAACTATATAATGCATGACAATAAAAGACAAGATTAGCAGATAACAAAATCATAACATTCGTACTTGAAGCTTTTGCTTGAAGCATCATCCAGTTTGAAGACCCTCACTACCCTGTCTGCACAAGCTGCCACAAACGTAGATCTTAATAATTGAAAAAACAGGACAACTGATGAACACGAGATAAAGGCAAGTCAACATGAGGTATTCTAAAGTGACACAACCTGAATTTACATCAATTTATACCCTAAAAACAAACTTGCAAACACAAGATAAAGGCAAGTCAACATGAGGACTTTTGCAGTGAAATAATTTGGTTTTACATCAAATTAGACCCTGAACCTATATTTAAACTACAACCAAGCAAAACATGAAAATCTTCTGAACATATGCATTAAACAAAGATTCATCGATTATTTAACATTTGGCAACAAAGTAATGAGAAACAACAGAGATCGATCTATTTCAAGGATAACTACTAAAGCAATACAATCTATTCCACATTTATTCAAAAGAAGAATCACAGCAAATCCTCAAGTATCAGAAAGGCGTCCAAGTAACAACTGATACAAATAATCTATCCAATAGATTCAACTCTGAATCAGATTGTTTCAGCCTTGGAAATGGATGATAGTTGTTGGTTTGATGTTGAACAATCAGTTGTTTTGCAAGCAGAACAGATGCATAATGTTGAGCAGCCATCATGTGAAGATGTGCAAGTTGCAACGGAGGCAGAAGATGCCAAGAATGCTTCAAGAGAAATAGGAAATAGTGAGAGTTCAGAAGGTGAAGCGAAAAAAGGAGGTCAGTAGTGTGTTCAGCAGATTTCTTCTCATCTATTGTTTGTTGATTTGTCTGCAGGTTCAAACTTTGTTGAATCCCGGTTTGATGAGGAAAAAGGTGAGGATGAGTGAAAGAAAGCACTCATTGCTCCTACAGTGAAGCTAGAATTATCCAAGATACGGGAAGCCATGGGAATATGGTTTGAATAGTGGATCGGCCGAACAGGTGTAAAGAGTAGTAAAAACAGACACGGGAGGTGCAATTTGTGTTGATTTTTCCTATAGCTCAGCCACTGAAATAATTGCCAATGATTCTATTTAACCAGAAATTATGTTCACTGATATAAAATCTGAAATCATGCAAATTACCTACAGCTGAGTTATAACATCAGAAAATCACAGCAGAAGCATACACAGAACCAAGCATAAAAAATAGGACAACACCAGATGTACCCAGGAAACCCCACTGTGGGGAAAACTAGCTAAGTGGGGGCTTTTATTAGGCTTCTAGAGAGAAAATTACAGCAGCATAAAACTGAAATTTCTTACAGAAATTTCCCAGCAGTTTACACTTCCCTTCCTCAGGAAAATTCACCCAGCTGATCGCTGTACGGCCCAGCTTGATTCTGGACTGTACGGTCCAGGTATGGTCTGTACGGCCTGCCTAGAATCTGCCTGCTGCTGCTGGGTGAATTCGGCCTAGATTCGGCCTCTTTTGTCTGCACAAGAAGCCCTGGAATCGGCCTGCTAGAAGCTACTGAATCTGGCTTGAGTTCGGCCTCTCTTTGGCTGCTCTATATGGCCCTAGTATGGCCTCCACAATCTGCTGAAAGCTGGCCCCAAACTCGCCCTTCTGCTGCTGCTGAACCTCCTCTTCTCTCTCAGCTAAGTGCCCCTCTTCCTCTCACTTGCACAACCTCACAAATGAGAATGATGTCCTTCACACCCTCAGCCCCTTCTTTTATCTCCTCCTCAGCCACCTTTTCTGCCTTGATATGTGTGCCACTGCAGCCTCCAAGGCCCCAAGGAGGTGTGCCCCCCTTTGCTAGGCCCCACAAACCACTAACTAGCTCAAGAGGTGCACCCCACTAGGCTTGGGCCCCACAATCCACTCAAAAGCAAAAATTTGTTGATTTGCCCAAGTCTGATTTAGGTTGAGATGATAAGGCTGATCTGGGCAATTAATGTGTCCATCAGCTGGCCTAGGACACATCGGCACAGCTGACACACCTACCAAGCTAAAAATCTAACACTCCCTCTTAGCGAGGGAGGTGTCTCCACCCGGATCAATGTCTAATCC